>JACEGR010002793.1:0-119504 GCA_014170235.1 Listronotus bonariensis
AAAATATAACGTTTCTTTAATTCAAACAGACTTAGATAACTTTCCAACTGCTGACAGTCTTACAACAGAGGAATATTCAGAGACTTATTTATTAAAACAAGAATTCTCTTTTTTACGGATAGTCCTAATATAGCAACATTAAACGATGATTTGGCCATAAACAATACAAAAGAAACTAGTACTCAAAATAACGTGTTTTTGATGTCAACAAAATTAGATCATTACCCAACAAAGGAATCTGCTATGAATCCTACAAAAATTATCCTTAGTAATGTTACAAGCGCCAAATCTTCAACAATTGTTAAACAACCTACAAAATCAACTTCGTTTACATCTGAACCTTTCGCGTCTTCAGAGCCCATACCAGAAAAAGGCTTGTCTTCGGAACCTACCACTCTGACAATTTCAAATGTGACTAACCCCACTACACATTTAGCAGAAAAAGCAACGACAGAACAAAATTTACTAATTCCTACAAATGGTAATTCTTCTGCAAAGCAAGTTATATTTGAAGCAGAAAATTTCACTTTAGTTACTACAGAAACCACCTTTAGCAATGTATCACTCACAAATTATTCAGCAACTTTCGAACAACCACCCGATATAACTTTATCCACATCAGAAAAACCTTTGTTTTTAGAACCTACCACTCAGACAATTCCAAATATTATACTGTCCACTATACATTCAACAGAAAAATCTGCAACTACAGAACCAAATCTACCAAATCTAAAAAATGGTAATTTATCAGCAACAACTTTTAAACAACAACCCGAAATAGCCCCTTCCACATCAGAAACACCTTCGTCTTCGGAACCTACCACAGAGACAAAAAATACCTCAAATAATGTACCAGTCACAAGTTCTCCAACAACTTTTAAACAACAAGCAGGACTAACTTTGTCCACACCAGAAAAAGGGTTATCTTCGGTACCTACCACTCAGGCAATTCCAAATATTACTATCCCCACTACCCATTCCACAGCAAAATCTGCACCCACAGAACAAAATTTACTAATTTCTACAAATGGTAATTTATCTGCAAACCAAGTTATATTTGAAACAAAAAATTCCACTTTAGTGACTACAGAAAATACCTTTAGCAACTTATTACTCACAAATTCTCCATTAAGTTTTGAACAACAACCAGGACTAACTTTGCCCACACCAAAACAAGGCTCGTCTTCGGAACGTATCACTGAGACAACTCCAAATATTACTAATCTCACTACACATTCAACAGAAAAATCTGCTAATACAGAAGAAAACCTATTAATTCCTACAAATGCTAATTTATCAGCAAACCAATTTCTATTTGAAACAGAATATTATACTTTAGTTACTACAGAAAATACCTCAAACAATGTATCAGTCACAAATTCCACAACAACTTTCACACAACAACCCGAAATAGCCCTGTCCAAACCAGAAAAACCTTCGTCATCGGAACCTACCACAGAGACAATTCCAAATATAACTAACCCAACTACAAAGCCAACAGAAAAATCTGCAACTACAGAACAAAGTCTACCGATATTTACAAATGGTAATTTATCGGCAAACCAAGTTATATCTGAAACAGAAATTTCTACTACAGTTACTACAGAAAATGCTTTAAACAACGTGTCAGTTTCAAATTCTCCAACAACTGTTGAACAACCACCAGAAGTAACTGTGTTTACATCAGAAGAATCCTCGTCTTCAGAGCCTACCAATCAAATAATTAAAAATTTTACTAACCTCAACACACAGTCATCAGAAAAATTTTCAACTACAGAACAAAATCCACTGATATTTACAAATGCTAATTTATCGCCAAACCAAGTTATATCTGAAACAGCAACAACTATAGTTGCTACATTAAATATCCCAAACAATGTGTCACTCACAAATTCTTCAACAACTTTTGAACAATTACCAGGAATAACTCTTTCCACATCAGGAAAACCCTCTTCTTTAGAACCAACTGTTTTGAGTTCGACAACTGCCAATTTAATAAATAACCATGGTGACTTAGAGGTACCAACGTCTACAGCCAAGTTCAAAAATCACTCCAGTAGTATATCAACAGCACAAACTACAAAAACACCTCCACACCCACAAGAAATACACATGTCTACAACAGTAACCACAGAAAATGATTCATTTGGTAGCCACATGTTAGATGATGAGTATATGATGCTGGATAGTTCTGTACGACCCATACCAATTAGCCTGCTATCCGTTTTACCAATGGTACTACTGATAATAAATTTTGTGTGAATATGTATCAAGTGTTAATAAATTTGTAAATTTTTAATTTTTGTTTTTGTTAAATAAAAAATAATCGTTTTTAGGGTAAAATTAATGAAAGTGATTTGCTTAGCTTTTGAGAGATTAGGTAAGACAACGTGGTTAACAAATTCACACGTCTGCTGCAGTTTATGTACAGGGTGGGGCCTTTTCGTTGACCTTGCAGGGTATAGCGAAAGATAGAACAAATCTAATTGCGGAATCTCGATTTTAATTTTCGAAACAAATTTAATGGTGAAAGTAAATCATGGCTAACTTAATTCGTTTTGAAGATACAAAGTGTTTTTCAAATTGTGTCAATTTGGCCAGACACTTGTAACTCGCTTGATATTAGAGATAGAAAAAATCCTTAATAGAAAAGTTTTAGGGATTTTTACGTAGAATTCAGTGGCGTACCTATATTTTTTCCATTTACTTTTACATTTAAAGTTATAACAGAAAGTTGGGGTGTTTTAAATGTAACACCCTGTATATTTTATCATCAATTAAAGGGTTGCCCTAAAAGCCGTAAAAAATACCACATTTGATATATTTAATTTTTCCTAGCTTAGGAAATATATCCATCATCAGGAGTTTGGTAATAAAATGGCATTTTTAAATAAAAATCTGTATACTATTTATAAAACATATTAAATACCTTTAAGAATTTACCACATTTAAAATAATTTTCTTCAACAATTTAGGAAATATGAGGTTCCAAATCTTAGTGCGTATATCTACTATTTTTTAGATTAAGATGATCATACTCCAAAACTATTAGAGATAAATAAATTAAATATAGTATTTTGTTAAACCTCTTTGAAATATCTATGCAACGGTAATATAATATTCGTTTCGTTAAAAAAATCCTAATTATGACCATATTTTTAAAACTATTAAAAATATATATATCAAATGTGGTATTTCATATAGCTTTTAAGGAGCCCTTTTAACTGATAAAAAATATACAGGGTGTTGCATTAAAAAAAAAACTTTGTATTATAACTTTAAATTAAAAGTCAATGGAAAAAATATAGGTACGCCACTGAACTCTACGTAAAAATTCCTAATACTTTTCTATTTAGGATTTTTTCTTTCTCTAATATCAAGCGAGTTACAGTAACAAGTGCATGGGTAAATTGACAAAATTTAAAAAACACCCTGTATCTTCAAAACAAATCAAGTTAGCCATGATTTATTTTCCGCGGCTCTTATGCAATTGATTAAAAACTGCATAATACTATAAGGACAGTTTCACCCGAAAAACCTGGCTGCCGATGGTCAGAGGTGGTTATTTGTTAAAGTCAAGAATTTTAAAAATAAGTTTATAAATTTTTGGAATACTTTTATAATGAGGTTTTTTATCAGAAAAAGGCCATCAAATTATATTATATGCTAAAAATGATATGATAAACCTATTCTTAAACCCAAAAAGCAATAAACGTATTTTTAAAATTCTTGATTTAGACAAATAAGCACCTGTAACCTATGGCAGCCAGATTTTTTAGGTAAAACGATTCTTATAGTAAAATGCAGTTTTTAATGAATTGCATTAGAGTCGCAGGAAATAAACCCAGAAACCCCAATATCACCGAAATCCTCATGAATTTTTTTATCCACTAATATAAAAATATACGGGGTATACATTTAGAAAATATATCACTCGTTATTGTTATTGTTTAAAATGTTTTTCTGATTCGACTAATAAATTATACGAAACAAAAAATTCACGAAATGGCTATATTGGTTTTTAAAATACTACAGGAATGTTTAAAAATTAGGCCCTCTTAACTTTAAAATGAATAAACCTGTACATCTTTTTGCGGCAGAGGTAAGATTTATTAAAAAGTTTTTTTAGTGTTTTTTCTCCTTTACACACTTTTTTAACATGAGGTCAGACTGGGACTTTTAAATAATTATTATTAAACACATGGTACTTACGATATGCTAACTGCTATTGGCTTCAAACGAAACACTTTGGTAAAGAAAACTTTAATTTTTAAATTTGCCAAATAATTTTAATTCTTTGGTTAGCTTCTTTCCAACATAATAATCCTCTATTTGTATTTTTTTATAACTTTGAATAAATTTTGTGGTCAAATCATCAAATTTCACAAGAAAACATTTTTTTATTAGATATATTTGAAATCTTGCATATAAAAACTGTGGAGTTAAAAAAATAACTGGCTTTAATTTTTTGAAAAACAAAGAAAAACAAGCAAAACTTGACTAAATTTTCCCATGTAAATAGAAAAACTATTAAAATTTAGATTTTTTATGGAGGGTGGGGGATAACGATGTTAGGTCAATTGCTATTATTATATATTTAGTGCGGTTTTATATTTTCACGTTTTAAATTTAAAAAAATATATATAAAGCCTAGTGGCGCTCTTGCATAGAGTTCAAAAGTAATGTTCAAATGGTATTTGCCAAAGATTTTTTTATTAATTGTTCGGAATTAAGCATTTGTAATTAGGTAACATAAAAGGGTAAATAAGATCTGTAAATATTTTATATTTTATTTAAAAAAAAAAACAATTTTATAATATAAAAATAAAAACCTTACAAAAAAACCCTACATATTTTGGTATACTAAAATTAAGTAATTTGTACCTAAAAAAATATAAATTAACAGAGTAGTCCTAAAATTAAGTCATTTATTTATTTAGCTCATAGAGCTCATAAAGGAAAGTTATTTACATAAAAATGTTTATACCAAAGTTTTCAAATAAAGAGGATATTACCGATTATTTCAAAATTTAAGCGACATACTGCATGTAGCATTAGACTTTTCCTGGATTCAACTTCACCGTCGAATAACTTGTGAAGAAAAGAATTTGTTAAAAAATATTAGGACATCTTTTTTGTAGCGCATTTAATTTTATTTAAAATTATTTATTGGATTAATTTCAGTATTTATAGTGCCTATTTGTATTAATAATAAAGATCCAAACTGAAGAAACCAAATTAAAAAATTGTTCAATGTTTAAAACCCGATAACATGAAAACGGACAATGTACGAAGACAGCTTTTTGTAGGATTTTTTTAAATAATGTTTTTGTAGACTACATACTATTAATATTAAGTCCCGTTACACATGAGGCGTACAAACGCCCTACGCCCAACGATCCATTGAAAGTAATGTAACCTTTCACATGCAGGCACGGCTTTGGTTACATTACTTTCAATGCAAAATTTTTGACGTGACAACGTCTTATAATTCGATGCACCCGGCTGCACGCACCAAAAAACATGACTTATGCGGCGTAACCTCGCGCGTTCCATTTAAGGCTTGAAGTGCTCGGCAGCGTTTGACATCTGTTTTTAGTGTAAAATTTAAATATAAAATATCCTAATAAAATGTTTAAAAAATTTCTATTTTTTTCCCTTAGTTGTGGGTAACCATTTAAAATTTTAATGACCAAATGTATATCATTTATTACCAAAATAAAATACAGTTATGATATTAAAATGGTTACCACTTTGTCTTTTAGAGAGGATTTTTTTAATAGAAATGGGAATCATGTAGAACCTCGTTTTAAAGACCTTTAAATTCTCTACTCAACGCCACTTTGTTTATGAAAATCGGCCCAGCCGTTCCACACTTAGAACCGTTTGTAATTTGGCATAAATGCCGTACATACAATGCCGTTTTAATAAAATTGGCCTGTAAGTCTAGAACGGCTTTGCCGATTTTCAAAAACAAAGTGCCGCTAAGTAGAAAATTCAAGGACCTTTAAAACAAAGTGCTACAAGACCTTTATTTCTAGTTGCAAAAAAAGTTGTCAGTGCCCCCTACCTAACCAGACCACGTGACCAAAGTTAATTTAATGCCAAAAGTAGCTTAAGTGACACCATTCTACACAAATTTTACCCGATCTCGATATCTTGACCTATTCAAAAGTTAAGGGGAAGAGAACTTTTAAAAACCGTAATGTATGTACAAATTGGAGCTAAACTTCAAACGCCTGTAACTCTAGAACGACTGGACCGATTTTTAAACATAAAATGGTGATGAATAGAGAATTGAAAGGCGTTTAAAACAAAGTGCCACACAGCCCCTCTTTTCATTTGAAAAAAAGTTGCTAGTGCCTTCTAAACCAAAATGATTTTTATGTCAAAGAGTAGTTTAAGTGACACCCTTTTACTCAAATTTTAGCCGATCTCAATAACTTGTCCCATTTAAAAGATAAAGGGAGGGGGACTTTTTAAGATTCTCACTGTATATATTACTAAAGCTGGTAGTAAAATATTTTTTGGTTTACACAGCCTATCAAGCAAACAATTTTCTCGTAAACCGTTTATTTTATCACAAAAATGCAAAAACCAAATATTGGAATTTTTCTGTGGCCATTATGCTATGGTGGAAGAATATTTAATAAATAAATGGGTTTTTACCTTCTTTAAGACATACAATAAATAAAACTTTTTAACTGATAGGGAGGTGCAAATTTTTGTGAGATTTGATGTGAAAATGTTGCCACTGTTTTTTTACCCAATGTGCGATGATTGCAGGTTGGAGAGGGTTTTTGTTTTTAGTTTATGGCACCCTTAAAATAAGCTTCTAAAATATTTTTACTGAATTTTAAAATGCACTGTATTCATATAATAACAATATTGCAATGCACATTTTACTGCGCACCCTCTAAATTTCTCTGCCGGATATCGCCCAATTAAAAAAAAGCTGGCGCCGCCACTGGTAACGGGACTAAGAGCTCAAACCTTCAAGACATACTTTTTGTCACTTTGAACAAAATTTTCTATATATTTTTCCAAAAAAAAACCAAATAGATGATTTTTTTACCACTCTAAAATTTACTATGTCATTGTTTTAATAAACGAGTTCCATTTTAATTTAAAGAAAAACTTAAAATTTACAAATAATTTCAGAACTTTTACTGACGGTTACACAAATAATGAACCACTGGTAAAAGTAAAAGAATAAAAAACAAGACAAATTCAGTATCAACAGTAAATAGACAATTGCATCTTTTTATACATACAATGGTAAACTATTATGTTTCTGGTAATTTTTTTTGTATTTTTAAATAACCCCTTTATTTGGCCACTTTTTTACTTATGACTCAACACCTAACTTTAAGAAAAAAAAATGTTTAGCAATTATAAAAATCAATACAAGTTTTTCCATGGGTAGCTATAAAAAGTGGTGAACAGCATATCACGTTGATTTCGCTATCGCCCCTTTTTACTCGAAAATAATATTTTGCTTTCGGCTCAGGTACAGATAGTCCACTCCTACTTAAGTGTCTTCTTTCTAAAAATAATATAAATAATTAATTTACTAATTAATATACAGGATGATTTAAAATGCACAGAAAAAATAAAATTCTTGCAAATAGGATATAGATTTTTATGAAAATATATTTTTCAGTTAAAACATTTTATCTTAAAAAAAAAACAATATTTTTGCTTCAAGAAATTACCTTATCTTCCAATTAAATAATATTATTCTTACTGTAAATTCTTTAAGCCAGCATATACATATTTTTAAAATAGGACACAGTTTGTCAAAAAATAATTTTTACTTGACTAAATATATTTTTATGATTGTGATAAAAAGATATTTTTAAGAATATTATTAACTAAAACAAAAAATATATTTTTTTTTCGTTATACGGGTGGCCATTTGAAAACGAAACAGAACTAATTTTGAGCACTCCAGGTCATTTAAGGAAAAACCGGTCAATTTTTGATTATGTGTTGAAAAATTTTTTTTTCCACTTTCACCCCCTGAACTACAACCGTCTAGCAGGGATGAGACTCACCCCCAAAACTTTAAAGGGAAAGGGGTGTCAAGTAATACCCTAATCTAAAAGTCTCTTGACCCTGTTTACAAATGCCAAGTTTAAGGTTTCTGCTATTATTTCGGTTTATATGACAGCTTGTCAAAATTTTGATTTTTAGTTTTTTGATGTATAATATTAAATTTCATGTAATAGTAAACTATTTAAAGGTGGGTGTGATTCACCCTTAAATTTTAGGGGTAAGTTACACCCTCGATAAATATCTTATTTTGAAGATTATTTAACCCTTATCATATCCCCCTAATTTAAAGTAGCTTGGTCTTAAAGGTAATTTAATATTACATATTAAAAAATAAAAACACAAATTTTGTCAAGCTGTCATATCAACAGTAATAATAGCACAAACTTCAAAATTGGCAGATATAATTAAAGTCAAGTTACTTCTGAAATAGGGTATCACTTAACCCCTCTTTTCATTTAAAATTTTGTTGGTAAGGTCGAGTCTTACCCTTGCTACACGGTTGCAGTTTAGGGGGTGAAAATGGCAAAAAAATGGTGTCCCCTAAAATCAAAAATTGACGTGTCCAAGCGTGTTTCCTTAAATGACCTGGAGTGTTCAAAATTACCTGTGTTTCGTTTTCAAATAGCCACCCTGTATATGTACAACTTACAACGAGTCTTAAGTCAAAGTAAATTAATTTGAACTAGGACTTTTTCTTTTTATGTTAACTAAATTAAATAATCAAATATTTTTTCTCACTTCTAAAGGCTTTAGCATTTTGAGATGATCTTGTTTCTCCACAGCGTACGCGCAGGCGTCGTTTGATCTCTGCTAGTGAACATACTGGAGTTTCTATGTCGTCATAGATTTGTGACGCAACCAGGTTATTCCAAAGTAATATGTAGGTGGCCAAGGAAAAAATAGGACCTAAAACAAATTCAAAATTATTTTTTGCATTTATACAAATACAAATGTTTCAGCAAATCCCATATTGTCGTTGTCATGGCAGCTGCTACTGCAGAAGTGAAAATTTGCAATCTATTGAAATAAAAGTTGTAATAGGTGTATATCAAATATTGTGTATTAATTTGGCTTTAAATCAATAATAAACATGAGTTTTTAAAAAACTGTTTTATGATGTTCAGAAGGATGTGCTATTTAAAAAAAAAAATATTATCTTTTCAAAAAATAATGGTTTTGCAGAAAAAAATACGATTTTAATTTAAAGTTTTAAATACCCGCTAAAACATACATTGTATCATGGGGTCGCTGTTTATATAGACGTGACGTCACCATGCGTTTTCCTTTCACAAAAGCTGTTAGCATGCAAAGCGTAACGCCACCTCTAATAGAGTGTTTGCTCTAAGATTAGGAAAAATAGCACTCTTAAATTTGAAATCTAAACGCACTCTATCTTCTCGTGACGTCATTCCTTCTGATTGGTGTTTTAGGATTTATGGCAGAATGTCTATTTTATATATTTATTTTATGAAAATTAAATATTAACTTTTATTACATTGTTAAATTAAACAGGTTTTTTTCTAATCTATAAACCCTATTTCATATGATAAACATAAAATTACAGTAATTTTTGGACGGTGTCAGAAAGCTTATTAATTACAAAAGAAGAAGCAATATAGTAAAAATGAGGATAGTTTGATTTTTAATTTCGATATTGTATATCTCGGAAACAAAACCCTTCCGCCAAAGACTTGTTTTGGATTTATAATCAATGCGCCAAAAAATATGTATATCAAAATTGGTTATAATAGGCGTTTTCACAACTTTTAAAATAATATTTAAATTTTTTTTAGTTTCACAAGTTTTTTTCTTTTATTTATTTTTCGGTCACTGTATAAATACACTGAAAAAAATATCCACTATATTCAAGAGTAATGATCTTGACTAAATGCAAGCTTACATTCATATATCCGCAATAACAACTAATCTTGTTCGAGAAAACATATACCCCTTTAATCAATATTAAAAATTTATTTAATTTAATTTTATATATTATTTAAATAAGTATAGCTATACTGGGCCGAATATTTTAGCTTTCTTAATATAAAACAAACTGGGCTTTATTTAAGTATAGTAATCTTTTAATGAAAATTGTAATTGTGATTTGCTTAAGAATAACTAAACTTGGAATAAGTATAAGAATTATTGCATTAATTATATGCAATTCTCAGGTTAAATCTAAATTATCTTTATTAAAGAATAATTATTTTTAATACAAACACTATTTTTGCTTAGATTTAAAATTCGATAAGTTTAAACAAAGCATATTAAATATTATTGCAAATAGTTTCATATCTTAGAATACATTTTGAGTTCCGCCCGGGAATTACATGGATTGACATAAAATAAATTAGAGCCAAAAAAAAATTAAAAAGTGTTTCACATTTTAAGACTGCTACAAAACTAAACTACAACATATTTTTAAAAATTTTAGTTTTTCGATATAATCAAAAGAGTCAGATTTTACAAAATAGTTTAGTCCTATAAGTCTTCCACCAGTCTTAGTATGTGACACAATTTTTAAAATTTTCTTGACTCCAATGTATTTTATATCAATCAATGTCATTACGGGAAGGACGCCCTGAATTTTATTTAAGGTATGAACCCAGTTGCAAAAATAATTATTTGAAGTAAACACAATAAAAAACACATAATTTAATAATATTGCCCTAAATATTTAAAATGTACACTAAAAGTATAATACATTTTATATTGTTTTAACTAAAATATTAGAACTTAAAAAAATATTAAAATTTACAAGATATGATAAACTGGATACTACTCTTGTTTCATAAGACCTTCTTGGGACATTTTCCATATTTTCAACAAGTTTCAAGCAGTAAAGACAGATAGAAACTCTTTTGTGTCAGGCACCTGAAATTAACAGAATGGTAAAAATATAATTTGTTTTGCTTTTAGTTTAATGCTAAATATACTACCTAAGCTATATAAGCAAAACCTTTCTAAAAACATTAAAACATCCTTAGTTTTGTTCCCTGTACGAACTGAAAATACGTATACTTTTGGAAGAATTAAAAAAAAGCACCAAGAGATTTTAAAAGTAATCTAACATAAAATAGAAGAGCCATGCCTTATAAACAAACAGTATTATACTTAAACACATTTCATAAAATTATAACCTGAATTCACTATTTCTCCTTCTTTTGCACTCAATTCTTGAGTTTTCTGCTAAATTGGTACTTAATATTTAGTTTCCACCTCTAAAAACACCATTTTTCTATTTATTTTATCCATTTTTTCCATAAAATAATAAAGCTTCACTTTCAGTGGCAGTGACAATGACAGACTGCGATTAAAATGTTTGAATGTGAAGCTTTGCGATTTTATAGAAAAAACGGTTAAAATAAATAGAAAAATGGGGTTATTAGAGGTGGAAATCAAATATTGTGTACCAATTTACCTTTCAATTAAGAATTGAGTGCAAAAGAAGGAGAGAAATAGTGAATTCAGGTTAGTTTTGGTTATCAAGTCTAAAGATGAATATTTCGAGAACGAAACGAGTCCGACTCAAAATTCTTTCACATTCGTGATCAGCGCCCACAAAACCCCCGTATACCAAATTTCATTAAAATCGGCGATGCGTCCGGTTTGTAGATAATTACCAGCAAATTTGTGCAAATACATTTGCCCGTAAAAACGGATGTAAATAAATAGTTCAGTCTAATTTGTACAAATGGCATGCACAAATCAACTTGTGCAAATTGCATGAGCGTGAAAACCCACCTTAAAAGCATATTCCTACCTATATGGATTTTTTTTAATTGTTTAAACACGTTTAGTTATTCTAACCTATAAAAGTATTTTGCACCTGATATAAAAAATGTTACTGTACTGTTACTTTGTGTACTTACCTTGAAAAATGGGGATTAAATCCATCATTTCCCATTCAGTGAGCAAATTTTCCAATTCCATATTCAAATCGACATAAACATTCACACCCGCTATACACCATCTCGAGTCTCGGACACATGAAAAATGGCGTGATCAAATCCCGCCGCAAAGCGCGTTGCTATTGGTCGAGGTGAGCGCCACCGCACCGCGTGTTCTTCGCGGCACTTTCAAATAGAATTACTGTCCAAGCAAGATGCTTAAACTCAATCCAAGTATAGCTAATATTAGGTCGATAATGTAGAGGTTTTAGGTAAAAGAAGTTACACTTGAGTAAATCCTAAAGCAAATAATTGGTTAAAGCCAGTCAAAATATTGAGAGAACTGTAGAAGTAATTAAAATAATATGAGTTTAAGAGTTATTTAAAAATAATAATTTTTCTTCATCCAAAATTTAACAAGTTCTTGATTAGATATAAAGCTACCTTGATTAAACAAAAACTTATTTCGAATTTCAAAACGAGCATGTTTTTAAAAATAAGATTAGGGTTTTCTTGTCTTAATATTGTTATTGTGGGCGCAAAAGGAGTTACAGGTGATACAAGATAATCCCGTCAAGAGTGGTTTTAGTTTTGGATATAAACTAGAATTTTTTGTGTGTACACGTCGTGCCAACTCGATACATTTAAATTTTAAGTGTGTTAAACATCAACAAGTAGAGATTAAAAAATGCTTGTATGTAAACATTTCGGTTGGGATGACGCATTTCTCTCGCTTTGTTATTTTAGACCGTCTCATTTTCATTGGCAACAATTCCCTATGTACCTACGTAATCTAAAATTTTGCTAAAAAGTCATAAAATATATTTTACAAAATTTATTTCCAATTTAAATGGTTAAGTGGTAACAAGTCTTTACATTTTAGAAAACAAAATTAATAACACTAGTTTAATATGGCTAGTTTAATAGCAAATAATGTATTTTGATATTAAATATAGTAAATACCAAATTTATAATATTACCACCAGAGGCGCACTTACAGCCTTGCCGCCCGTAGGCTACATTATTTTCGCCGCCCCCAGCCTTGCCGCCCGTAGGCTATTTTATTTTCGCCGCCCATTTCCTCATCTTTTCCGTCTGAAAAAGTTTATAAGAGCAAAAAAAAAAAAGGTTTTCACTTCCATTTCTTTCGATCTTTCGATTGTAGGTACAAAGAATTCCAAATGCAACAAAATTATTCATCATGAAAAGATTTTGAAGAGAAAAAAAAAAAAAGGTCCCCACTTCCATTTATTTGCCGCCCCCAAAATCCGCCGCCCTAGGCTTCAGCCTACTCAGCCTATTGGCAAAGGCGCCACTGATTACCACATTTAAGAAAATACTATTTAAGCTAAGATGATAATTATTGTCAAATCTTATTGTTAATATTTGACACCAGAGGGACCTGGTGTAAGATTTGTGATCCGAGAAGTGCCTCCATCTCTTATTATACCAAGAAACCTTCTTGGTTCGCCATTTTAAAACGAATAAACAAATATAAACTTAAAATATTTTAATAAGAAGAAAATTGGCAGTGGCGGCGCATAGTTTGTTTTACAAGGGTGATTTAATATACAAAAGAAAAAATATCATAGAAAAGACCTAATTCTTAATGTTTCTTACTGACGTCGGAAATTCATTATTTTATAAGTCCATCAGTTTCTCTTCTAAACCAAGAAAGTTTACCCCAAGATATAACTAATTATTAATAAAATATTTGGTAAAATTTTATTTTATGTTAGTTTATACGAATGTTTGTTCTGGTTAGTCATTTTTTTATTCGCTTGATTAGAAAAAAAAACTAACCAGGGCTAACCATGACCCCCTCCCACAATGTGGCAGTTTTGCATGACCGTCTGTGGTACTTCCTATCAAAAAAATTACCTGTTCCGGTGGTTTTTACTGTAGTCTACTAAAAGCAAGTTTGGCAAATTTAAGGTTATTTAATGACGAAATTGTGATAATTTGTATACAAATAACAAGTTTATATATTTTTATTTAGTTTTTCAAAACAATTAAATTTTCATTTATTTCTCATTTTTCATTAAAATATGTAAAAATACATAATAAATAAGTTAATAATAAAATAAAACAACCATTTTGCAAATTTCGTGAAATAAGCAATTTTTACTGAAATATTTGCCTATGACAAGAAATCGGCAGCTCTAGTGCTTATTTCACGAGTTAAGCAAAATGTTGCCGAATACATGCAATCTGCAATTACTCAAACTTAGCGTAAAGCATATACTACAAAGAAGCCCTTTTCTAACTTATCAAAGAGTGTTTAAAGACATGCCCCTGTTTGTTAGTATTTCTGTGATTTCTGCTCTAGAGAAATAAACAGCGTAGTTCATCTTCTTGTAGCTCACAATAATGCAGTAGAGGGTGGTGCCTTTTTGCGCATTACCTAACAGTCGATAGGTAATAATCCTGGTACGAATTTGTCTGTTTCTTCACCAATAAAGCGCCAAGAATTCGAAACCTGCTGCTTTGCAGAGGTATGGTATTTGAACTTATTTTTGTTTTTTTAGTAAATTAAAGACCCTAACTTCAAAAGGGTCTATGTGCCAAAAATTCGAAAAAATAGATTTTTGCTTAAAAAGGTTCTACATTCAAAGCCTAACGATATTAAGAGGGTTCTACATGCCATCGATAAAAACCCACTTCTAAAAGGTAGGGATATGCATAGCGTATCACATATGCCATTATAGGGATTATTTAATGTTTTTTTCTTATAACTTCTAAATACCTAAATGGCAAATAGATCCTTTTGAATTTAAGATATTTTAGAAATATTTTGTTAAATTTTGAGATAAATCGAAGCAAAATTAACAAAAACCGTACATCGAATAAAATAAAGTCAAGAGATCAAATTTGTTCTAAAACAAAACAGGAATTTTTTTAGAAAAATGCAGTGACGTATCATTTTTTCTAAAAAAATTATCCATAAGCCCTTTTTGTACGACACTGGTAAAAAATTATATCAATAAATGCCTTTTAAAGACCCCTCGCAATTGTTTTAAAAATATCTAAATTAGTATAAAAGTAAAAAACAATAATTTAAAAAAAATTAACACCCCGTAGTTCAAAAACTAAAACGTTTAAAGTTTTTCGGTAGAATCACTAGATACCCTGTATACTAATTTACTATTAAGTTTATTAAATAAATTTGGACTGTGTTGTCAAAAAATCATTTTTTGAGGACCTTCTTGAGCACGAATTAATGCAACCTCCCACTCCTCTTCCCTTAAGGTTTAATTATATTGATTTAAGGCCTCTTACATTCCGGACTTAAGAAAAAACACCAGTATGTCAACAAGGTTGTTGCCAACAACTGGTTTAAAAATAATTCTTTTGCAACTGCAAATACCTAATTCAATAATTTTTTAACATAAAAAATATTTATTGAAAAAATGCCGCATTGTTCTGTGTAATTCATTATCTTTAAATTTTGACCATACTAGAAAAAAGAACAATGCGGGATTAAGATGTAGTTTAGAATTCAATGTCATTGTTCTTAAAACAAAAACATTTTTCGTTTATTGTTTAAACCAAAATATTCTTGCTTTTATCACATACAAGGTCGTTTATAATGTTTATATAACATGGATGACATTGGCAATGTTGACACCAGGTGACACAGGATTTTGTTATCCCTTCAGTGGCGGCGCCAGGGTTGGGCAAAGTTGGGAAAGAACCCAACTTAATTATTGTGCAAGAAGCAAAGAAACGCCAACAAACCCTGTTAAAAACATCCCATTGTCATAAACCATTTATTCAATTTATATTGAAATAATCCTAATTACAGAAATTCTTAAATAAATGTTCTATGGTCACAATATTAAAAGTTAACAGTATGTTGCTCTATGTCATTAAAAACAAATTTTAATTTAAGATTTAAATATAAAATAAAATATCCTATTAAAACGTTTAAAAATTCGGGATTTTGTGCTATTAGTTATATGTAGATAAGAATTTAAAATTTAAATTACGAAATGAAAAACATTTATTAAACAAAATAAGTGGAAGTGGAAGTACGATAGGTCAGTTTTTGGTTTCCACAACCTACTAAGCACACAAGTTTCTCGAAAGCTGTTTTTTTATCACTAAGATGCAAGAAACCAAATATTTTTTTTGCCGACATGCTGGTTAGTTTAACTTAACTTTTAAAAAATGGATGGTACACATAAAATTTTTGTTATTAACAGGCTTTACCATAATTAATACCCCCTCTAATAAAAGGAACTTTAATTAATTTAATTTTCTTGGTGTAAAATTGGGTTTTTACCTTTTAAAGACAAACAGAAAATACCTAAACTGATGAAGTGTAAAAATTTTCATAAATTTAAAGCAAAAATAAAGCCACATTTTAAAACAAACAATTTTTTCACCCTCGTTACGATATGTTTGTACCTTGGAGAGGGTTTGGTTTTAGTTTAGTAGACCTTAAAATAGGCTTCTAAAATATTTGTATTACATTTTATAACGTCCTGTATCTATTTATTATTCAATAAACACATTAATAATATTGCACTTGCACAATTTGCTGCCAACCCTTCAAATTTTTCTGCCAGGTATCGCCCAACTTAAAGAAAAGCTGGCGGCGGCGCCACTGTACCTCTTAAATATTTTTTTGTAGGTTTTTTCTACGAACTCTTAACAACAATATCTTTATCATTCTTACCCTAAAATCACGTTTGGTTTACCGTTTTTTATTTTTAAATTTTCAAAATGGCAACCAGAGATAGATTTCAAAAGACAACAAAGTATAAATATTATTTCTGATTTGAAAATTAAATTTACCTCAAACCAAGATTATTAGTGTTTTTTTTACTTTGGCCCATAAAAACGGAAAAATACTTTTTATTACTGGCTGGCGAAAAGTAGTTACTGTTACTGTTACGCAGTTTGCTTGCGAAAAGTTAAACTTTGCGCACGATAAAACATGTAATTAATTGGTAGAGCAACAACAAATCAACGTCAGAACTGACAAATCCTACTTGGTAAAAATTTTGTAACTGTATAATATAGAGGAGAAAATTAACTGTGCCATAACCTACATTTATTTCTTTTTACTAGAAATTATACAGGGTGTTCAAAACCACACATTAATATTAGCTACTTTTGAATGCAAATTACTTGCTTATTTTAAATAAAACATACTGTACATTGTTTTATTTTTGGATTTTAGGGATAAAAATAGAATAGGTTGTTTTTATAAATCGTATGCCAAAACTGTAACGTTTTTAGGATATTTAGGATTTTTGAATACATGATAAAAAACAAATTTTAATTATGATTAACAATAGCTTATGTACATTTTTTAAAAGAGAAATGATTGAACTTTAAGATTTTAAAAAATAGACATAGAGGGATAGGAAATTTTATTTAACAACACAAAGTTACCCTTTTTTAAAAAATGAAGTTTTGTTTTTATGATAAATTATTCAAAAATCCTAAATATTTGAGAAACGTTTAATTTTAAACTAGGAATACCTAAAAACTTATATTATTTTTGTCGCTAAAATCTAAAAATGGACTAAGGGTACATTGTTATACTGAATCCGATTCAACTGATCGGATAAAACTTAATCCGACAAAAAATTACGATATACACGTTTTAGATTAAGTAAGGGATTGGATTGATGAGTGTAGAAACGAAATAGTGGGAAATAAAATAAGCTTAAATATTTGCTAAAATATCATGATAGTGTTTCTTTAGTGGTTTGCGTTATTATTTTGTCCTATTTTCCAAAATAAAATAAAATAAATTTAAAAAATACCACAAAAGTATGGTTAGAAGTATTTTTTTATTTGTTTGCTCTCTTTGTCATTGTATATAATTTATTTTGTCAAATTTAAAAGAATTTAGAACTGGATTGTCTGCATCCGATAAATTCTGGGACGAAGGGTATTAGGTTCAATGCGATCCGTCCAATTGAATTCGATTTTTACGATGTACCCTTAGTCATGGAATAGCAAACTTCTATTTGAAATAAGCGAGTAATTTGCACTCTAAAGTTAATTATATTAAATAGTAGTTTAAGAATTCCTGGTACCCTGTATATTTGCTACTAAAAATTTAAATGTCGGTGTTGATATTCTAGTAATATAACATACAAACAAAGTCAGGCGTAAGTATTGTTGGATAGGGAAAAGTGGGGAGGCTTCATACAGTTTTTATATTTTGCTTTGTAAGATGCCGTGTTTTAGGTATATCTCTTTTAATTTATGAAACACTAGTAGCTTAACCATTATATATTGTAGTAGAAGCTTAATATTACTGAAAATCAACATATTCGAGTTTCCATAAGACTTTTACAAAAAAGCAAAATGTATGAATGTACCCCATTAGTGGGGTACATTCATACAACCGAAAGGGCACATTTAAGATCACTATGAATTCGTCATAATTATTGTTTATTATTGTTTTATACCATACTTTATAAAAAAAATACAAATACATTTTTTTAACATACAAAACAAATAGTAAAATTCAAAATTAAAAAACAGGTTTTATCCAAATCTGTGCCTATTTTAACATCGCAATAGTTTCGTGATATGAACATAAGTAACGAATAGTGAACAGAGTGTCATTAAACGGTCTTTAAGTTACATGTATGGTTATCTACCAAAGACACTTAATAATATTTTTTGTTTTTGTCAGTTATATATATTAAAAGTAACAATCTCAAAATGTAAAAATAAATATTGCTTATATATTAATATATCAAATAAAAAAACTTTAGTTAACACAAAGATACCTTAAGTATGACCTAAGATCTATGGTAATATCATCACTATGTCTGATAAATTAACTGATCCTTGACATCCAAAGACACAAAGTTCATAAAGCACCCTGTTTTTTTCCGTAAAAATGAAACTTAAACTACTTTTTATAATATTTACAACTATAATCGTCGGTGTAACAAAAAATAGTAGCTAAAAAAATGTTCATAGGGCCAGGGGCACAATTATACAGTATGAATGTGCCCCATATACTTGTGTATGAATCTGCCCCATCACATGCTAATTAATTTAAAAAATAGAAAAACCGTATTTATCTATATAAATTTACACATTAAATTACTGCCTTTGTATTATTATAATTAGGATTAAATAGCAATAATTAATCCAAAAAAATAGTAACTGGCCAAAAAATATGTCCAAAGTTACGTTATAAAATTACTTACGCGAGGCAAAAACACGTTCCGTGTTGTGCAATCGATCTTACTGCACCGAAAATTGTAAAACTTCACTAATCTGTAAACACACATAAAAACTGTGCACATCCACTTACGTTACTATTTTACTTCGTGTCTAACTTCAGATAAACTCAATGCATGTAGGTGCCCCTTGTATGAATCCACCCCACTTTCCCCTATATCAAAATTTTGTTTTTGTCATGAATTTCTCAATAATTTTAAATATTTTAAAACCTTACCATAAGTTTAAAAAGCCCCTTATTTTAAAAACCTTGTATAAATGTCGATAATTTTAAATTATGCTTCTAACACACCCTCATGATGCCGAATTTATGTTTTTAAATAATACCGTTGTTGTACTAGGAGCCTAGGCTTTTGTGGTGCGCCACCCTGTATATTTAGTTAAATGTCAGCCAATATGAAAACCAATTCAAATGTTTTTTGTAAACTAATTAACAAAGAAAACGTCAAAATTTTTAAAACAATAGGTTTATATTTAAAAACCGGGAACACTTAATTTTTTTTTGCAAATACAATAATTTTTAAATTTAATATATTTTTTAAGTGTTTCAAATAAATAAAATATATAACAATTCCTCTTATAATCTTTATTTGTATAACTATAAGACTTAAAATTAACCAGTTCTTCTTAAACACTTACCCACAAATTCATATTTCATAGAAGTAAGTACTTTTTTAACAGGTAACTGACAGGTACTTCGTAAAGCTGATTAGAAGTACTGCGCGGGAAAAAAGGACGTTGCATTTTAAATAGGCCGGAAACAATTGGTACACAAACACAAAAAAACAATATCCACCAAGTTGATTACTAATAGTCAGGTGTGAACTTATCTAGTACCCAGTACCCACCAAAAGATTTACAGAATTTAAAATTACTCTTAACGCGAATAAATGAAAACCTGGCATTTTTGTATACGGTTCATATGCATACCTAGGTCAGCAATATAACTTTTATTTAAAGTTTGTTTTTGATTATTTATTACCTAGGCAAGGTGGTACTATTATTTAATAAAATATTTTGCTAAGTTAAATATCGTTATTTAATAGTCGCTGGTTAGGTTTACTTCTGTGTCTTGCACTAATATTTATGGTCTATAAATACTAGGTATAAAAATTGGGTTGATTTTAGTTCAACTTGCCTACCAGGGAAAATATCTACATCCTATTGGACAGGCTGGTGTCCTTTTTTTTCAGGTAGCCGTCTGGAGCTTATTGAACCATACTTCCGTTTTATTCTACCTACTCCAGTACCCTAGTTCCGTGCGTATCGTATGTTTCCGGGGGCACTCCAAAATGGTCAAAAATGGTCACAAAGTGTGACGAGTGGGTCACCCATACACCAACTTTTACAGCGTGTTTAAAATATCAAGGTCATCAGAAAATTTTTGGCGCTTTAAATTTATTATACATGGCTAAAGAAAAATGGGTGCAATTGGTCACAAAATGGTCAACATTGGTAAGTATGATTAATTAATTAGTCAGTAAGATTAAAGGAGTTGTGTACTAAATAAAGACATTTAAGGACGAGAAAATTTTGTGAGCGGCCCAAAATGTAAAATTTTAAATTCAAAAAACAAATTTTGAAAGCTAGTAATAATTAGAGAATTTGCTTAGGGTTTTTAGTTTTCGGTTAAAGATACCGGATATAAATAGTGTAAAATTTTAAGATCACCAATGTCTACATAAATATATTTAGCACCTCAACAGGCCCGACAAGAGGGCGTTAAAGGCGGTACAAATTATCGGGTTCCAGAGTAATTGGGAGGGCCCATGGGGGATGAAAAACTTAAAAGTATTAAAAAGTAATGTAAAGAATAGACGGTTAAAGAGGGTTTTTGTAGTAGTTTATGTATACAATGATATACAAAAAGCTACTTTGTGAGTAAGGCCTTTTTTAAGGAGATAGGTCTCTAACTCTTACTTTTACCGGGGCCCGGCACGGCTCTTGGCTGCCCTGCACCTCAACATTAACATTCATTGAATGTCTTCATTTAATATAGAAATCCTTTAATCTTGCTGACCAAATAATTATTCAAACTGACCAATGTTGACCATTTTGTGACCAATTACATGCTTTTTGATTGAGCCATGTATGATTAATTTGAAGCACTAAAAATTTTTAATGACCTTGATATTTATAATACGCTATAAAGATTAGTGTATGAAGGACCAATTTGTCACACTTAGTGACCATTTATGACAAATTCGAAGCTGTTTTTAAAAACTCAAATTTTACATTTTGAGCCCTTAAATAGATTGAGCTGCTTGACTGTCCGTATCCGTTGAATGTTGACGTACCCTTAGGGTACTAGACTGAAAAAAGCTGTGTGTTGTGTGATTACTTGCATCTATGCACTAGCTTTTAAAAAAAACTACCCGTTTAAGAAACAACCTTTCAGTCTTGTCGTACTCTTGTAGGGATGCAAGGGCATGAGGGAGTAAAAGCCTATAAAATTACCGACTAACTAGCCAAAGTAGGTGCCGATTTATGGTCCGGAACCTCTTTGCGCTGTAACTAGGTGTTACCAAGGAAAAAATTTAGGAAATTTAGGAAAAAGAGCAAAAAGGAATTCACTTAAATGACTCTTCGGCTTAAAGACAGGTGAATAGAGACTTTTATTATTATCGCTTAGTTATACTAAGAACTCCAAGAGCTTTTAGAGCTGCACTCTGAGCCATTACCTCTATAAGATGGAAAAGACTGACAGTGAACGCTGTAAGTTTGGGGGAGGGAGGAGGGGATTAAAAAAATATCGCAAATTTTAAAATTAAAATTTTGCTCGCTAAACTGTTATTCTTAAGGCCACTAGCATCTGTTATAAATTTAGTGCGGGTCCCATGTCCCAGTTTTTAGATAAAGTCATTTGACATTATTATCTACGCCAGTGAAAAGTTATAGATAAAACATTTTACAACTTTACAGGTCAATAACTTCCCAGCAAAGCGCGATAAATGTTTTCTTTATGTGAAGTTCCAGATACCCTGTATATAAAATGTTCAATTTATTAATTAAAGTCGTAGTTAATTCTGTATAGATAATTTTATTAATTTTAACCTGTATTAGTTTGACGGTAAAAATCGTAGATTTTGCAAATCGAATTTATATTTACGAGATAAACCTAATCAGTTTGTGCAAAAATTTATGAAATCTGGGACAAAATAAATTGATACTAACCCAATTGATTTGTTTACAAACAACAAAATGCCATTTAATTAATATCTAGTAAATGAGATTATAGTAGATTTGCCAAATATAAAAAACTAAACTTTATATTTTTAGCAAAAGTTAAATATTTAAAATAAAGCAGTATCTTTACGTTTTAATATCTTAGTCATAAAAATACAATATTTCTTGTTTGGGAGATTAATATTTGCTTAATTTAGTTTTAAGTGGTATAAAATGTGATACATATTTTATAAACAAAATTTTGCTATTCCTAATAAAAATGTAAATAAAACAAAATCTCCAACTCCATTTATATACAAAATAACTTCGCCCCTGTGCAAAGTACTCGTACTCAGTGGCAGAGCAAGGGGTGGGCGCGGTGAGGCGAGCGCCCAACCTAAATTGTTCTCGCCCAACCTGCTAAAAAGTCCTGTTCAAAAAATACCATCTTATTCTTATAAACAATTTATTTAATTCATATTTAAGTAAGGCATGCGAATCATGGAATTCCTAAATAAATGATCCATGGTGGCAACATTAAAAATTACCCATGTGTTGCGCTATGTCATTAGAAAGAGATTTTAGTGCAAAATTTAAATATAAAATAATATGTTCCATCTAAAATGTTCAAAAAATTCTTCGGTTAGTTTATTTAAAAAATTAAATTACAAAATGTTCATTTATTAAACAAAATTGGATATACCACTAAAGGTGGAAGTAACATAAGTCATTACTTGGTTTTTATACCCTACTAACCAAACCGATTGTAAAAAAACAATACTTGATTTTTTTGTTGCCGAAATGCTGGTTTAGCTTAACTTTTAAAAAATTGATTCTACATATATTATCAAACTTGGTGATCAACAGGCCTTGGCATCATTTTTATCGCCCTTTAACATTGGCTTTTTACCTTTTAAAAGACACATAAAACTTCTCACGTAAAGGGGTTTAAAAATTTTTGTGAGATTTAATGCAAAAATGTAGCTACTGTTTAAAATAAACGATTTTTCTACGCAACTTACTATGGCAGTAACTTGGGGGTACTAACTTTTGAAACGCCCTATATCCGTTTACTTAAAATTTTGCACTTATTGGCACAAATTGTTAAGGCTAAATTATAAGTAACCCAACTTACCTCAGTTCAAAGGTAAATTATTTTGGAGATACTGGGTATCACAAGTTTAATCTGGTGTTAGTTTTTATTGATGATTTTGTTAATAATAGGTGGATTGACACAATGATTTGCGAAAGTGTGTTCTGGAAACTGAAACTCATATTATTTGTCACTCTAACAGAGACAGAATTATTTAGAAATAGGTAATTAAATTTAAAAATATAATTTCCTCTTTTTACTTTTTATCTTTGATGAGTATAAAAAAATGCTTTTAATATCTCAAAAATCAGCAATGTTTGTTTATTATACATGTTTAAAAAAATTACTTAAAAGTGCCAAAATTTGTTAAAAATATACAGAGTGTTTCATTTAAAAACTTACTTTACAATGAAAAAGCTTTTTTTGGAAACACCATCTTTATTAATACTGTCAATAAAATAGGTGTATCCAAATAATAGTAGCCGTTGGGCGAGTGCGGCAATCCCATGAGTAAAAAAAGACACTTTATGCATGTGTTACATACTATATTTTTTTTTCACGACCGTATAAAAATTTCCCAAAATACCATTTTATACGTTTATTATATGTTTTATTTATCTAAAACTATTAATTTTAAATTTGCAACACAGCCATTATATTGGAACAAAAAATCATAGCCTCTTTATTTTTAAAGAGACAATTATTTTCTTCATAACTATGCATTTATTATTTAATTATAGAACATTGCATGTAGTTACTGTTTGTAGAAATAATACTAAAACAGTATAAATTTCTTTTCAATTTTCTAGTCATCCAAATTTATAATTACTATTAATTTTTAATAACTTCTAATACATTTATTTGCAAACTGTCAAATTTTAAAACTAGTGACACATGAACTAAAAGAAATAATGACGAAATCAAAGGTAACTTGACTGTTTGGCATAGTTGTTGTCGCGTTTTAGTAGGCGTTGAAACAAAACACTAATTCAAAGGGTAAAAAAGCTTCAAAGTGTTATAAAAAGTTACTTTTTTAACACTTTATATAGTGTATTAGAATGGAGTACTTTAACTTCATGTTAACGATTAAAAAACAGCATTTTTTTTTAACGGTCGTGGAAAAATATTTTTATTTGAAGTTTTTTTCTTCTTTGTAAAGAAGCAAATTCATTTCGTGTATGAATAGAGTTGAACACCCTGTATAGGAGTTTAAACCACTTCTAAGGCGTCATCTCTGATGCAATTTCAAAGTTAAATAGAGCAATGTCGGTCCGTTCTTTAGAAATATGGATTTTTCTACAGGAATGGCTATTGATTTATAGAGCGACAATAGGTATACATTTTATATAAAATTCACAATTGTCATTTAGTGCGAGCTCTATACCAGAGATGGCACTTTAACCAAAATAGAACAGAAAAAATGGAGGCAGCGAAATTGATCCAACGTAGTTTGTTACGGCAAGTAAGATGGCGTTACTAAAATTTAACAGAAAGCAACTGGAACAGTTAGGTATTTCGAAATAAATAAAAATTGTTTTTTTTTATTAAATACGCACTTTTGAAATCTATTTTTTTATTTGGCAAATAAAGAAAAAAATACATCATAAATTAGTGCTGCCAAATATCAGCAAATAAAAATATTAAAAATCTGTATTACCCCCAATGGCTCTAACAATAGTTTATTACGAAACTAAAAGATGGCGATCTAAATGAAGGTATATAGATTTACTGTTTTAAAATAGAACTCTGCGACTTAAGTACAGAAATTATTGGTAAAACTAAATAAAGTTTCATTAATATCGATCTAATCAAACGAAATATGTACCGAGCTATAACTTCACAGCCCCTATTTTTTTTATTTTTTATCGTACAAAATAAATAAAGATATCAGTTTATTTGATATATTCTGTAGTTTTTTAATCATTAATTACATTTTGAATATCTAAGATACGACAGTATGATTTTTTTTAATGGAACAACTAATATAATAATGACCATTAAAAATATCTTTCAAAGAAGCTTTTAAAAAGACCACATTTTACTGTCTACGGATGGGGTTAAAAGAGGACAAATGGACCAAAAATTTAATTTTTCAAAGAAAAGTTATTCTTTGTTACTTGTTAAAAAAGCGAAAAAAAATGTTGATTTTGTGTACAGAGCTCGTAAACACTTAATGAACATAATTTTTTCCAAGGGTAAACTACCTTTATTTTTTTATTTTTAAGCAAAATATCTTTTTAGTAAATTAATTCAGAGTAGCATTTTGAATTACTTTATTATTGTTACAAGGATATCAAAACGTTCCAAAAACTGATTTTGAAGTTATTTAAATTTTAAATTTTTACAATAAAAGCACATAAAAACTCTCATAATTTGCTTTCTAAACACCTGTTTTTCCCAAATGCCTACACAATACAATTTTTCAGCTGTAAACGAATGTGATCAAGACGTTTTCGCCAAATTATCAAATTTAATAAAATTTTATATTATTGTATTTTATCGAATATAAACAGTATTATAAATAGATTTTCATAATAATATTTTTCCTAAAAATGAAAAATAATGGTAGTTTACTCTTGGAGAAAAATCGTTTTTTTAGTTCTTTCGAACAATCAACATTTTATCTTTGTAAATCTTATTTTTTTTTACAAGTAAAAGTTTTTAAAAAAATTTCAAAAATTTAAATTTTTGATCCATTTATCCTCTTGTAAGCCCAAGCCGTGGACAGTCTGTATATATTTAATTAGTTTCCCATTAGAAACAAAATCATGGGCGCCGCCAGAATTACTGTCAAGAAGGTGCGTCTGTTTTTTAAGTG
Organism: Listronotus bonariensis; assembly: GCA_014170235.1. NCBI lineage: Eukaryota > Metazoa > Arthropoda > Insecta > Coleoptera > Curculionidae > Listronotus > Listronotus bonariensis. Next base: position 26,249 of record JACEGR010002793.1, read on the forward strand.
TCCATTTTATATAAAGGTAAAAAAAATTAAAGGGAAAAAAAGGTCCTTATCTAAGAAAATGTTGTTTTTCATATAGCCTATTTTAAACAACGCCTAAGTTCTTTTAATATGAACGTAAACAAATTTTAAAGGGCAAAAAAAGAAAATCTTTAGCTAAAAAACGTACTTTTTCATATGGATATTATAAATAGAACTTACTACATCAAGAAAATACTTTTAATGCATTTTTATATTAAAAAGTATTATGGCTACGTGAAGATTAATGGGCCCGATATTATCTATAGCCGGCACATCAACATGTACGGACTAACTAAAAATAACTTTATAATATAACAAAATATCACATTTATATTTACCTCGAGTGGTCCTTTGGGAATCTGAAAAGTGATTTTCCGCTCCCGGTACAGTATAAATATACACATTTAAATCCCATATTAAACGGTAAAAAATTTAAGAAGACACTATACTAACACTTTAATAATAATAATAAAAAAAAGTTCACAAACAGGTAAACACAATTAACTAACTTATGCTCACGTTCTATACCAACAAAAATATGGGTCTAACTAACACCTAGATGAGCATTGGGTCACGTACTAAATCGTGGGGTGTATATCCACCACGCAGTGGAAGGGACCATAGTGGTGAGAGATTTCAACGAACACGCTTAGTTTCGCATCTGGGTATTCTGATAATTTGTGATTTTACTATGATCTCTTTAGAGGTATGTCACCGACACGTTTTCTTTACTTAAATGTGTGTTTTTCTAGTACTAGAAATAGTAGTCAGAGTTTTAATAAGAAATATTTGGCAAAAAATGGAGTTTTACAAAATACGGGGTTATTTTTAAGTTGGTACTTTCCTTCCATTGCTGTATAAAATGCAAGAAAACAGGATTTTTTTCCAATAAAATTATTTTCGAAAATGCGTTTCATTATCCAGAATGTCTGTTTGACATAAATTATCATGCAATAAATGTCAGATGTAAACCTACCATTAGTCCAAATGTAGATAATTTCCGAGATACAGGGTGTTAATGTTTTAAGAGAAAGTGCCTTTTTATCACAACTTTCCTACCACTTCAGATATTGCCTCAAAATTTGGTACACTTCTTTTGATACTTCATTATATTTTCTGCTCTAAAAGTATAAAAAAAAACCAGTGGCGTTTGAATAAAATTTGTATTGAATTTTTTGAAGAAAAGTAGTAGGTACGCCACTGCTTGTTCTTTAAATCAATATTATTTTTAAAATACTCATTTAGTTTGGGGTTAATTTTGTCCCGTTATATTTTTTCGTACGACGAACAGTTTTTGTTTAAAAAAGGCATTTTGATGCATGGCAAAATCGCTAATATCTCATTATATGTAAAATTTGTTTTTGTTTAATTTGTATTAAAGTAAGGTCAAATACTTACATTACATTATATTAATGTTAATAAAAATTGTTGCTTTTGAAATAGAATAAGCTGTGACAAAGTCAAAAATCTAACTTAGAAATAAAACACCCCACCAGATTTTAGCAATTTTGCCATGCGTAAAAATGACTTTAATTTTTTTAAAGGAAAACCGTTCGTCGTGCGGAAAAATATCAAGAGTCCAAGTTAACCCCTAAGTAAATAAGTATTTAAAAAATATTGATTTAAGAAAGAAGCAGTGGCGTACTATTTTTTTCTTTAAAAAATTCAATACAATTCTTGTTTGGACTGCACTTGTTTTTTTTTCTTTTACAGCAAAACATATATTTTAATGCTCAAAAGAAGTGTACCAATTTTTGAACAAATATTTGGAGTGATAGGAGAGTTATAATAATAAAGGCATTTTTTCTTAAAACTTTAACACCCTGTATCTCGAAAATAAACCATTTTTGGTTTCGGACATAATTTTATTTAAAAATTTTTCTTAATTTTTTGCATTTTAAACAGTGGTAAAAGAAAAGTGCCAATTTAAAAATAACCCTGTATAATCCAGCGGTTAGTCTGATATTACTTTTTAAAAATTCCATATATATAATATACCTTGTTAAGGAACGACAATGTTTAATTTTAGAGATACGCTACTGTTTCATTTTTAAAGCTTAAAGTAAATTATTTTATAAGAAAAAAAACAAAATATTTTATGAGTGGAAAACTTGTTAAAAAGTCATTTTACTTAAACTGTTTTCTTCTCCCCTAAATACACAATTTTTCTGGGTTTATAGCCACCGTAAACTTGACATTAATAATTTTTTAATAGAGATTGATTGCCTTGAAAAAGTTTGATTTATTCTATCAATCATATGTGGTGTCTTATAAACAATTTACTTTTATAAGGGTGTATTTTAAAAGCATTATTAAAAATCTTCTGTCCTCGGCAGTGGCGTTGCGTCACCAAAATTAAGCATTGGCTAAGTCGTATCCGCAAGGCCCCTTTAAAAGGTCTTCACCTTTCTTGCGAGGCCCTTTAGCTATAGGCAAGGTCCTCACCCCTTTAAATACATTCCTATCTGTGTTGCTATTTTACACATAAGACAGAGTTATGCGAGGCCCCTTTCATGACAGATTATAATTGCGGGCCTAAAAAACCACCGCACCCTTTCATTTATATGTTTTTTCCTATGTCACTTTTTTATACCTTCACCTTGCCCCGAAGCCCAGACGGAAGACCGTAGGCGACCGCCTACACCGCCTACGTCTAGCTACGCTACTGGTCCCCGAACTATGCAAGGGCTCTGAAAATAGGTGTTTAAAATTGTGTTTTAAAGCAAAGCATTTTCTTAAGGCCAAGGAGTGATGGAGGAAACCTTAAAAACCAATTCGTGTTCAGGTAGCAAAAATAAAATGGAAACCATGTGTTACATATTTTAGTTTAAATGCTGTGTAAGCTTTGCCTAGATAGAAACTTAATAGAAAGGATCGACCTGGCACGACGTATTTACTTCAAAAAACAACATTTATTATGTGGGTAAATGATTTTTTGATACTAAATGCCGCACTTCACAATTTATCGTAGTTGCCATGAAAACACAAGCTAATAGAATATGTTGTAAAAACAATTGCTTGGCATGGCAACTACGATAAATTGCGACGTACGTCATTTAGTATCAGAAAGATAATTTACTTACATGTTAATTGTTGTTTTTTAAAAGAAAATAAAGTAAAGTGCTTTAGTATTTAAAATCGTTGGATTCGCTTTAAAATACTGCATTTAGAAATATTATGAAAGTAATATGGTCCTATTTTGGTTTTTGAGCTAGTGTAAAAAAGTAAAAGAAAAAAGTTTGGGCCCTCTAGTAAAAAAGTTTAAAAAGATAAAATCGATTTCGTATTTTTCTGAAAGTAAGTAAAGTATAAGGAGTTGTTTTAGAATGATCATGGCACTCTAGATCTAAAAAAAACTTAATTTAAAAATAGGATTTGACCAAAATTTAATTTAAAAATATTGTTTTTTAACTAAAAATGATCTGAAGAATCCAAAAAACAAAAAAATATATTGTGTCCCATTTAAAAATAAAAAGTTCCAGTCATTTTCGGTAAAACCGGAAGTCGTAAAAACCTCTCATATACACCTAAAAATTGCTTTTCGTTAGTCTAACAACCCTACCAAATTTCTTCAGTATCGATAAAGAAATAACAAAATGGTAGCCGGAAAGTGATCTCGTGGGCACCCGGTATACAAAAATTATCTTTTTATCTTAAAAGGTAAAAAAGTTATAAGGGGGAATCACGTGTGTGGAACACCCTGTATAGAAAACCATACAACATATAGGATGCCTTCAAAAGGTGCGAAAAAATGCTACCACAAAGACTCCGAGTTCTTAGGTAATCAACGACCTTCTTTCTTCCACAACCAATCCCATTCATATTATGCGATAGTACCCTTCACCCACTTTTCAGGTTCCCAAACCAATCTCTCAACCCGACTTGGAAAGCAAACGCAGGGCGATGCAGATATCTCTTTCACAGGATCTCAATTTGATATTGATTGGGGCGCCAAAAATCTCGTTCAATTTAATGCATCCAAAACACAATCGTGTTCCTTGTCGCGAAAAAATCATCAAACACTCATCCTTTGCTTATGAGTGGCCAGGTTTTGCAGAGCGGGGACACATTTAACCTTGTGGGCATCACATTTGAGAATAACCCTTAACTGGCATAAACACATTGTATCTATAGCCACCGCGGCTTCAAAAAGCTTGGATTTCTTTTTCCGAGCCAAAAGTATTTTTCTCCTTCCAATTTATACACTTTGTATGTGTCCCAAATTCGACCCTCTCTGGAATATTGTTCTCATGTCTGGGGGAATGGCATCCCCTACTAACCCTCAGCATTCTTGGATGCCATTCAAAGAAGGGCTGTTCGTCTTATTAATGATCCTTTACTTACTCAAAGACTTCCTTCTCTTGCCCATCGTCGAGCTGTGGGAGATCTATCGCTCTTCTATAGATACTTTTACGGCTTCTGCTCCGACGAATTGTCCAGTATAGTCCTCCTCTTGCAGTTCCCAACAGAGAAACTCGTGGTGCCGCGCGTATGCATCCCTATACAGTTCAATTGGACAGGCCCCGAACTTCCCATTTCTTAGAAAGAAAAGTTCAAATAAACATATATCCCAAATGTCTTAACATTTTAAATATAGAGTGGTAAAAAGCTACTTTTAAACTTTACCACCTTGCATTTCAAAATTTAAACCATTTATGACATGGGTTTAACACTTTTAAAGATCAGCATCCTATCCTGAAACACCCTGTACCGTTTAGAGCAGGCCATACAGGAAGTAAATTTTATACATCCACATATCTTTAAAATGTCTGCACAAATCATCTTTTACCACGTATACCTTTTTACGTAAACTTTTATCGAAAGGTAAATAAAGAGTGACTCAAAAAAGTAATTTATTATTTAATGTGTGTCGAAAACCGCAGGTGGTGCAACACTGACGTTACTGGCGTAGATAAAGGGGGGACAAAGGGGGTAATTATCCCCATCCCGCAGAAATGTTGTGAGTTGTTTAAAGGGTTCAAGGGTTTTCACACGGAAGGTTGTAGTGAAGTAGCGTTTCTTAGTTGGATACTTTTTAATTTTTGGTTGTTACATAAACAGTATAACATGTTTTAGTTTTACCTTTAAGGTAAGGACCTTTTTGCTCTTCAAACCTTTTTTTTGCCATATACAAAACGACGCTAATACTTTATACATTTCATTACACCCCACATAAAATAAAATTATCAACGCCAGTGTGGCGCATTCTAAAGTTTAAAATACAATTGACAGCAAATTCTACTTTTTCCCCAAAACAATAATTATTTACAAAATTATTTATAAAAATCAGAATAAAGTTTTGACACCCTGTATTTCCAAAATTATCTACTTTTAAACTAAGTAAATTTGGTTATATCGCCTTAGCAATTTGTAGTAGCATTTTTTTCGCGCCTTTTTAGAGGCACCCTGTATGTCTAAGTCTAAGTGATGTAAAAACAATTCGCTACCTTAATTTTTAAAAATAAAATTACTTTTACAAAGAAAAAAAGAAAGTTGATGATTTGCCACAATTTCTTTTAGGATTATGTACCTTTTTTAAAATTTAAATCTCAATTTATAAAGCGGAATCAATAAAAAAGAAACAATTCGGTTATACCTTCGTTTACCGCTAAAGGGCATGGAGATATTTAAATCAAAATAAACAAAATTCAAGACTAAGGGCCTCTAAATCGGCCTAAAGGCTCAACTTACCGTCCTAAAATCTTTAAGCAGATTTAAGTCAAAGCCTCGATCCTGCAAGTATCCCAAAATGACTCGCTTCAGCGAATTTTGACAACCAATTCTTCCCCGCCTGTTTCATACAACGCAATTGATTTGCTGCGTTATAGATTTGATTAATGTATTTTTACAAACGTTTTATCTTACACTAAAAAAAACGTTTGATAGGTTTGTTTTTGTTAGTTGGTTTATGTTGCACGCATTCGATCGTGCTTTCCTAAGGTGTTTTTGTCGCTTTCCTGCTCTAAATCTTCTTGCTGTTGTCTTTCTTGCTTGCAGTCTTATTTAAAAATAGATTAAACGCGTTGATTTTTGACGATTTAATACTACCGTATCCACCATCCGGTGGAGAAAAATAATTTAGTTTTTATTTAAAAAAAATTAAAATGGTAAAAAATCAATTAAAAATAATGCTTAGTCTCTTCGGTAGCGCAGTAAACAAAGTCATTGATCAGTAAACCAGAAGGCCCGGGTCCGATCTGCAGACGGGGAGACATGTAGTCTAGTCAGTAAGACAACATAAACCAAATTTTAGACAAGAAATGACAGACATAAATGTATATCAAACTGAGAGCTGGGCGCCATTTTGAAAAAAATAATGAAAAGGAGCGTCTTGTAGGCAATCATTTTGAAGCTCCTGACGAGTACTTTATAACTCCAGTATATAAAGTCAGCACCTTTACCTACTACAAAATAGCGGTACTACTACTACCTAAATACCTCATTTGGATGGCCATATTTTCGACACTTGTAAAGTTAGGTACACTTAATGTGGTATTTTCTTAAAGGTCTTTTAAAGATCTATTTAATGATGATACTGGTGATAATTTACAGGGTAAAACAAAAAAAGATAGTTTTTATATATATTTCCAACTTTATTATTTTTGGAAATATGGCCATTCAAATAAGGAATAAAGGGAATTATCAAAATACCGCCATTTTGTGGTAAGTAAAGGTATTTACTTTATATAACTGGGGTTATAAAGTATTCGTCAGGGATTTTAAAATAATGTGCCACAAGACCATCCTTTTCCATTTCATTTTCTTTTTCAAAATGGCGCCCAACTCTCAGTTTGACATTTATATTTGTCATTTCTTTCCTAAAATTTGATTTATATTGTCTTACTAAAATCTTCAAATTTTCATGCAAAAATACCAAACAATTCAAATAAATTTCTTAAATATGCTTTTGTTAGATAACAAAACGTTTTAATTGTTTGTATGCCAATTAAACAAGTCATTTCAGTAAAAGAAGAAAAGTCACTTTTCCGGAAACCATAATTGAAACGTATTATCTAAGATAAGAGGGACAACATCAATGTTTTCCAGGCAATATACCTCGACTGAAATTGTTGTTTCAGGGGCTGTACGCCACCAAGTCCGTATAGTTTCATTAAATCTCTTAGGTGGAACTAAACTGGAGTTCCTAAAACTTTGCCATCAAGATAATTTTCCAAAACTTATTTAAGTGTTACATGCTATGTAGTTTAACTTACATATAAACTCATTATTAATTAAAGTACTTTCGTTGGTATTATCTCTGAGGTCCTTTTCCCTATTAATATAGTGCAGTTTGCTACCCAAATAAGACATTTGCAAACATCAGTAAGCATATTAATATTTAACTTTCTAAATATACAAGCTTTAGGCATCCTACACAGATTTTTGAAACTTCCCTACACTGTAAAAATATTACATTAAAATTACAATAACAACCATGGCTTATTTAGGGCCATTGAGGTGATATGTAATAATACATTGCATAATATAAACAGTTACAAGTAATGAAAAAATGCTGTAAAATTGGTATGGTAATCTTACAATTTGATCCGTGTAATCTTTAGGTTATAAAAAATAAAAAAACAAAACTAATAAAGATATGTAGAAATAAATATGGTATTTTTTAAAGCTCTTTTAAAGATGTTTAAATAATTATTTAATATGCAGGGGGTTTTAACTAAAAGAAACAATTTTTGTCCCTTCCTGTAAACAATCACCAATATCACCAGTTTTCCAATTCAAGTTAAAATAAATCGACTTGTCTGCGAAAGATCTAAGCCTACGATTGGTTTTACATTTTATAAAGAAACAAAAAACATAAATAAAAGAGTAAATTTTTAATAAATGGGTTTTTTTATAAAAACTAAAATTTTAATTAACAACAACGAAAAAAAAGGTTAAAAAAATAATCAGCCCACAAAGTCTGGTTTTTGCAAGCCAAAACATCACGTCTTTTTTCGCTTCAAAGAGCACTGAAAATGCAAGAAGCAAAATAATATATGAAGGCATCAATTTACTGCTTAAATAGATTACTTTAAAAAGATTAGAATGCTAAAAATTACTTTGATTTTTTAACGAAGTTAAAAGTTTTTATTTAAATAAAAGTTAGTATACTTACCTATACGCTTGATTAAGGAATAATTCTTACAGCGTCAGGTATATTAAAAGGATTTTATAAAATTTAGTTTGTATACTTTTAATTTGATCAATTATTATACAGTGTAAACGACATTCCCCCCTGCTAAGTTTTTGTATCCTTAATTTTCTGTTTCCAAAGGACAATCAAATTGTTCCGCGTACAACAATTCAGCTATCTAAGTGACTGTTTTTTTAAAAGAGACTGGTTGCTTCGTAGATATTTTTAATACTTTTTAAACTTTAAACAACTCTCTGATAGAACATGTACATCTGTAACAGTTAATTTTGTTTTTTTATGCTTACAGTACCATTTAGATTAAATACTAATATTATTGGTAAATGATTTGTTTTATTTGAAATTAGTTGATATGTTTTTTTTTACCAGGGACAGAGTGTTTTCGGCGCTTGGACAAATCAAAGTCGATAGACACATAAAAAGAATCAGAACACCCCGTATATCTAGAGTTGATCATGTCCCAAAAAGTTTGCGTTGTATATTTTGTTATTGATTTAAAATGTTTTAACCCGGTATTTATTCGGCCTTTATCTGGGGTAGCAGCAAAGCATAATAAATTATTAAAATTTGTTCTTTGCTTTAATTTAATAGAGCACGTCCGATTTTAAAATTTTGATATATTGTGCTTGGCAAAAACTAAAAATAAGTTTTGAGTGATTGTATACTTTATAATCAAAATGAAAATAAGTATTGAGTTTCTTAACTCTTCCAATATAAAATATGTGCTATAAAATTTAAAAGAGTAAAAGAAAGTGACCAAAGATGAAATAGTATCCCTAATATGGAATACCGGTATTTCTCTTAAACGAAAACTCACACACGCAATTACAGGGGTTTGTCTCTTTTTTAATGCCCATTCGCGAGTAGAAGTGGTAACATACCACTAGAGCACGCCCTTTCATCGCTGTAGCAACGTTTTGCTTTATCGCTTTCTCATAAGTTTTTAAGGTTTTTAAAAATACTACTATACTAAATTAAAGGGGAAGGATCTCTAAATTATTATTACGGCCTAAACTCTTTACCATATTTTCTTTTGTTCCCCCAAACAATATTTTCGGAATATATAAAAAAATAAAAGTAGATTTTTTGGCCCAGTCTGGTTTATAGTATTCCATATTTGGGGTACCTATTTCATATTTAGCTACACTTAAACAAAATTTTATTCAATATTTGGTCACTTTCCTATACACAACTATTATAGAGGCACGTGTAAAATAATTTTTAATGATCTGGATTTTAAAAATTACCTCCCGTATGGCCAGGTCTAAGCTCTACAGGGTGTTTAATATTAGGATGCTAATCTTGAAGCAAAAAGAATGTGAATCCTTAGGTAATTTTAGGAAGAAAAGTTTTTATAAACCTTTTTCCTAAGTGTTATTAACTTTTAAGATAAAGAATAGTAAAAAGCATTTATGTTTTTATTTTTTTTGTATCTTGTTTAGTTTATACAAAAATCCACTTATTTCCATATTTTCAGACCATAAAAAAGCATTGCGGAATTTTTTTCTTTTAAAAATTAGGATTTATAATTTTTCATTAGTAATTATGTAACAACAAATATAAATATTTAATTAAATAAGGTTTATATCCAGTCAAACAACTTTTACCAAAATAAGTGTTTTAAAAACTGAATTTTTTAGTGTTTTTAAAAGTTTAACACCCTGTATCTTGAGAACGAGAAATTTGCGGACCCACGTTTATATCAACTTTTCTTTATATCGTCTAATGTAGCCTGTATATAATTTGACTTTGACCAATTAGAACGCGTTCCACAATTTGCAAATCGCATTTGTTAAGTATCTAAACTAAACTTTACGCGAGCCAGCCGGCGTTCGATAGGCTAAATTTGTGCCAATAGAAGCGAGATCTGTTCGCGTAGCGTATGTCCCATATGTGGTTGTAGCTGTCGTAAAAATGTCAAATGGCTGGTTTGGGAACAGTTTTTATTTATAAATACTATACAAAATCTAAAAAAATCGTATTTATGTCAAACAGTTAACTAATATTGCCGCAACTTTCTTTAGTCTAGTATAGTTTTAGTTTTAAAAATATTATATATATTTAATTTTTAGCAATTTATAAATATCCTAATAATGTCTTGGCAGACGTATTATAGCAAAAGAGAGAATCATGGAAAAGAGAGAGAGGTGTTGGTTAAATGCACCGAAGAGGACTCAGAAACTGGAAATCCTACTCTAGTCGTATTTGTCCGCTACGCCGAGTTTTCAATCAAGTCCTTTTGATGCCCCTATAACCAGGGGTGTAACTACAACTTTCCTTATTTCAACAGTTACCTTCTCTCCTAAATACAAAAGGTTCGACTACATTGTGTATTAAAAATTGCAAAAAAGTCTTTCTTAAATTTATAAAGCTTTTTTCCTGATGTTAAAGAAGTTTAAACAGTAAAATTAAAAGAATGGTAATAATAATAATAAAATGCAGTATTCATTAGAAAATTAAAAATTAGGTTTTAAATTTTTAAACAAAAAAGTGAGTTGTAAACTATATTCAAATTTGATGTAGATAGAACCATTGAAATTAAATTGGTAATGAGTGTGTTGATTCGCAACATCAGTAGCGTACTTTAAGTCTAATTTAATTTATTTATTTACGAACTAGTGTGTCCGTCCACTTTTTTGTTGTTTATAAAAAAATCCTCATATATTAAGGTCAGGTCTTTAATTTTAAGTTAATAACAGTTTTTTAATGAAATATACTATTTATTTTTATTGCATTAAATGGCACAGGGTAAATTAATTAAGTCCACAAATATTTAAAATTTCATTATTACTATCTGCTAAGATATAATAACACCATATTTTAGGTAAAAATTCAGATGCGCTCAAATATCTCTAAAACTACTTAAGCTGCGATTACAAATTGTCGCATTTAAGGGTTTCTGAGAAAGTAGAATTGAACAGTGATACCACATTTTCCAGTTTTGTACAAAAGGGCGTGCCAACTTTAGTAAGATTTCAAGTTTTAAAAATTTAATCTTTACCAGTTACCGAGATGTGACAATACCGCAATTCTACTAAAATTTGGCAACAATGCTGATACCACTGAACGATCAGGCATGCCAAAAACCCCCAAATACCAAATTTGAGCGGTTTTAAAAAATATTTAGGCCCTAAATTACTTTTTGTTGAACGTGTAGTGTATCATATCTCAACAACTAATAGAGACAGAATTTTAAAAATTTAGAAACCTACTAAATTTAATTGGTCCAATTTAATGCAATAACAATAAATGAAGCATTTCATTAAAAAAAAAACTAAAAAAATTACTAGTAGTTCAAAACTGGGAAATCTGACAACAGTGCCGATATCACTATTACCTTAAAAACCAAATTTGGTAAGTGTGGCTTTAGCGGTTTTAAAAATATTTAAAAAATGCCGTATTTACTACTACGACTAACCCAGTATAACTTCTACTGCATAAATATGTGATAATGATATTTAAAATTTGTTACTATTTAAATAATCTTCCGAAGTACATCTGTTTTAAAGTTTAAAGATTTTATTTTAATTTATTTTTGGCATTGTGTGGTTAACTTTGACCTGCAGTGAATGTAATGATCCTTTAAAAGGATGAAATAAACGATGTTGTTTTGTTCGACCCTAAAATGTGCCAACTTTAAAGCTAGAATAGAAAAGAGCTCTTTGCAAAAACCAGAGATATCAGTTTTTTTCAAAAAATTAACCTATGCAAGCTGTCGATTGACAAACTAATTATCCACGTCCCTTGCATGAAAAAATACATAAGAACTACAGAAGTCAAAGATATTAGCAATCAAACTTTAAGCCAAGGCAATTTTAATCAAAAATTCCAAACGCCAGTGGTCAATCATGTTTCATGCCGAAACAACATGCGCCAGCTATTACACGGAAAAAATTGTGTGAACAATTTATAGTAAAACTTGTAGCACAACGATTTTGGTTTTATTTAACAGTATTTTAGGAAGCTTCGTGCAGCATTGTGTAATATATCAAAGAAAAGAAGGTGCTCAATTACTGTAGCACATACAAGATGGCCGCTCAGGTATCCGAGATACGTTGGATATGAATTATATGACTAATTTTAAGCAAAAATGATTCCATTCTCTTTTTCCAAATTTCTAACGGTTTTTAAATTATCTGGGTTTAAAGTTTAAGGCGTAAAAGAACATGTAATTTATTTTAATAAAAACGGCGGTTTGGGTATAGTCATTGATATTTACTTACTAAGCCGGTGGTATTACCGTTGCAATATTCATACATGAAAATCATGTCCGCGTATTCCTCATGGGAAAAAAACAAGCATAATTTTAACACAAGTTATGCAAAAAAATAAGATAACCAACAGCCGTCAATGATGACAATTTGCGAACAAACAATAATTATTACAACTCAAGGTACTAATTATGAATACACCTATGCAAACTAGTAGCAACCCTGTTATTTTATTATTTGGAATTTATGTCTTGGCAATTTTAAACTCATATAATTTGAGAACCGTTAGGAATTCGAAAAAGTAAATAAACTCATTTTCGCTTAAAATTAGTAATAGAATTCATACCCGAAGTATCTGGGTTACCTCGGTGGCCACCCTGTATATAAATAGTAATATATGCAATTTGGATAATACTGTTAAACATACATGGTAGCAATGATTACTAACATATTGTAGGCATTAATAATTAATAGCAAAGTTTGCATATTTGAGATGAATACTGGTTTTATTGACCTAGGTTTACATAGTTTTTCTCACTGTCGACAGACAAGCGGGCAATAAGCTACCGCTTAATCACCATTTCGATTTATTAAATGATTCCTTTGGAGTCTATTGATATCGCTATCGTACTAATGAGAACAAAATAGTTTAAATCTGGTCTGCAGTTGGTGATCTTAACTAGCTCTGAAGAAAAACTTTTGGCTAGTTTAAAAATCTGCATTTTTAGATCGGCCAGTGTTCGACAGATGCAACCACGCAATGTAAGGAAATTACAAGCAATAAGGAGTTTTTTTCTATTTTATTTTTCTAGAATTCAAAATTATAGTCTGAACTTTTGTGCACTGTAGTGTTTACTACAAGTTGTGATGTATAATACAAAAGAGCAGTGGTAAAGAAAGCATTCGATTGCAATAACCGTTATAATAATGCATTCTGTAATTTCCAATTGCTTGTGGAACAATTTTCGCACAACATTCAGTAGTTGTTATTTCAAAAGGTTTACTGAATACCTTTGTTTTTATATGTTACAATGTTCAGAGGACGTCTATTTCACTACAAATAATTTTAGAATTTCGTGAAATTGTATTTCTCTCTTACCCAATTTTTTGTCCGTGTATTTTCGAGGAAGGCGGCAAAACTAAAACCTAAAAATATTTTTGAATGGTATATTTGGTTTTTAAATTAAACATTTTAAAGCATATCAGCCTTACATAAAAAGAATCACCTATTTACAAATAGAAAGTAATTTTGGATCTTAATCCGTCCAGATCCCCAGTCCACGCCAATGGATTTCTCTGATCCTTACGCTAGACGTGAAATCCCGCAGTCCTCAAGCGCTAGTGCCGTATAATAAAATGATTACATCACTTCATTGAACAATAGGAATGACTTTCAGCCACTGTTTGTGTCCTGTGCTCCCTCTTCTACTAATTGTCTATAATGATAATGAACAATTCGTAATGTTAATTTCTTAAATGACTTGTCGGACCACTTTATCGATGCCCATTATCTTTTATTTATTTAATTAATTACTCGTTTTCCCTTTCTTTAAAAATGTTTTGTTTTATCTGTTACCTCGGGTGGATTACGTTTGGTCTGATAGTCACGGATAGATAAGTTTTTTTTATCCAAAGGAAACAGCAGTTTAACAAATAGAAAAAGGAATGATGGTATTCCGAATGTGGCGCTACAAGGGTCGCATATGTTCTTTTTTAGCCTAAAGTAGACGCGTGCCTTTTATTACGTAAGGAGGCGCGCGGGGGTCCAATATACCCCACACCGTAAACATCCAAAAATCACTTTTCTTTGTGCTTTTTGACCTCCTAAATTATAATTTTTAAAGCATTTTCTTTTAATACATGAATAATCAAATAAAAAAGTTGCCCTGAAAAAAATACTCGTATCAAAACATTTAAATGTAATTTAAATTGACGTCACTGTCATTATATTTCTAAAAGCTGATTATTAGACAGTGCCGGTGATGCGAGAATGGGTACACTTTATACTTAGCCTAAGTTAAAATAAATTTATAAAAAAAATATAAGCCCAAAAATGTATACCGTAGTAGGACATTTTTTATTAAAATAGAAAAAAATTATAATCTTTTACATTCTATTTATGTCTAACAAAATTTTTAATTTTGGCCTGAAAAACATAAAATGAAACTTAAAAACCTAATTCTTCTTAAGAAAAAATACTTAAAATATTTATAATAGCAAAAGGTGGAAGTTTATTCTGAATATGTTTCTTCCTGTTGTCTTGGAGCTAGGCACTACTTACAAATTGGTTTTAAATAATGTTAGCACATTGGCTGTTTATACTTCACACACAATTTTGATGTCTCATGGTCACAGTGCTTTCTCCATAAGTTCCTTTTTGCTTTGCTAAAGCCAGTCAGGGTCTCGCGGTATCTCTATCCCCTGTTTTTTGGGCTATATTATATTTCTTTCTGGTTTCTGCCCCTAATTTTCCGAGGTCTGTATTCTACCAGGGCACATTCCTGTTGGATTTCCTTGAAATTTCGGAACAGTTTTAGTTGAAGGCAGTCAGGATTACGTCCTGCAGCTGCTCCGCTGCTAGGTTCAGATGTGCCGTGTTACTTATCGACTTTTTCACTCATTCTAACCCATATTTTGGGTTTGCTTGATATGCTTTCCAATTGGTTTTCCGAGTATTTCGATAGGTTTCTATCTCAGAACTATGACCTGAAATTGTGAAGCTAATGTGCCTGTAGTCTGAGCAACTCACCTCATCAGTCACATGCCAATTTTTAACAAAACCAACGTATGTCCTAAAAGTTTTGGCACACAATATTTATAGGGGCACTTACGTCTCTTTCGATATTTAAGACTATTCCTCCTCAATTCCAACGATATCGTACTCTTAGAAGATCTGTATTGCCTAACCAGTCTCCTCGTTGACATTCCAATCTGGTTTTTTGCTCTTCTCACCAATCTCTCTGACCTCTGTGCGGTAAATGCACGTGGTCTTCCACTTTTGGGAGATTCAGACATGGTATTCCCTGCTCGCACTCCGCTATTGTTCTATAAATGGTTCTGCGTGAAATGTTTTCATTCTGGAATATTCGACAGATTTCAGCTTTGGGTATCCGCCCAACTAACTTGTAGATACTTTTTCTTATTTCTAATTTATACGACATCTAAAAGCAAAAACTTCAAAATAAATAAATCTCAACTGACAGTAAATAAAGTAAATAAACTTTTGTTTTCAAAGGCAACTTAATATTATTTTGTTTTTGTTAAAATTAAAGACAATGAGTTTTGTGCCAAAACTTTTAGGACATACGTAACTTATAAAAGTGGTTGAAATTGTTATATCTGATACCTCCTTTCTGTTAATGGTTACAAAGGTAGGCTTATTTCCTACATTTAAAATGTCAAAATTATTTGCCATTATAAATTGTAGTAGTGACTTACCTCTTTGATTGGTGTCCGTGCTTCCCCAGGTCTGGTGGTGTGCGTTTGCATCGCTGCCGATGATGAAATGTGATCCATTGCCTCTGCATTCTCTCACCAGTCTTTTTACCTCCCTGGTTAGCGGCTGTTCGGGATCATCACTTGGCAGATAGGCCGAACCGCGGACCATTTCCCTAGTTTCTTCTGCCGTGTTGATCCTTATGTTTACCGTTGATAGGTCCCTGAAACAGAAATTATGAAAGGGCAGTACCTTAATATTATTTCTAACTAAAATACAGGTCCTAGGGACCTGGGTGAATCTGCAGTAAATGAGCTCTCCACCTACCCCCGTAAGGCCTCTAATTTTGCCCTGATTTACCTAGGGTTCTTGTATGAGGGCCACATCATACTCCCTCATTGATTTTGTAAGGACCGCTGATGCAGCCTAACTGTGTTGGAGGTTGATCTGGATTACTCGAATCCCCTTTATCAAGTCCTCGAATCACCCTGAAAGTTACCGTTCCCAAGAATAACCTGAAACGGGCTGCTTTCAGGACCCTGTAAAAGGCCTCATTGATAAAGAAGGTTAGTGTTTGGCCCTCTTTACCCAGCTTTTAAGCAGCCAGTCTCCGGTCTCCAAACCAGGGTTTTAAACCGCGAGGTGGTCCCTGACCACTTTCTCCTCTGTGCCTGTTCCCGGCACAAACACAAGGACTAAGGGCCTCTTCGAAAGGTCCTTTGATTCGACGACTGTCAAATCAGCCCCCTCTCAAAGTTGTCCCAGCTCCTGCACTGTGTCCGTAAGCTGGGCCTTGGTGCACTCATTTGCGCAGGTCATCCAGAGGACCCCCGCGCTAAATGTGATTCTCACAAACTGAAGTCTGTCCTGACTCTTCCCAGGGGTGTCAAAGACAGCCTGCTTCTGATCAGGCCTGCTTGATCCTGATTTAGGGTGATATCAGGATGGCTCCGGTCTATGACTGCCATACTGATGCCTATTGTAGCATCCCTATAAGAGCCGGTCTTCGCGCTTGCGCTCCTGCTCTTTTAAGGACTTTTTGTTGGTGGAGTGCTCGAGTCAGACAAAGATCTTTTAGTACCCGTTATCTTCGTCTTTTTCCCCACCTCTGATTTAGGTGTCGTCGGTCCTTTGCCAGGCTTAGCCGGACCTGATGCCAGCTTAGCCTGACTTGTGCACGACTTACCCGGCCCTGCTCCCGATTTATCACCTTTTTTGTTGTTTCTGCCAGACTTTTGGTGTGGATTCTGTCGAGTCCATGTATCGGCTGCCATTTTTTGGGCCTTAAGAAGTTTTTTCTTTGGGCCCCGCTTAATTTCTTGGTTTTAACATCTATTTTATTTAGATTCCCGTGGCCTTGTCCACTTCAGGAGTAGAGTCCGCTGCCTTGGCAGCCCCTCCCTTATCCTGAGAGGAGTCCGTAGCCGAGGCTACCCCTCCTTCTTGGACGCTTTGAAAGGAGTCCGCAGCCGAAGTTGCCCCTTCTTCCGTTACTGTTAAAGAGTCGCTCATTTCTGAGTCCTCCTCGGGTTTTTTTTTATCTACTTGTGTCCATATAGTTCCCACAAGTAGCTAGGGATTCCTGCTCGCACTCCGCTATTGTTCTATAAATGGTTCTGCGTGAAATGTTTTCATTCTGGAATATTCGACAGATTTCAGCTTTGGGTATCCGCCCAACTAACTTGTAGATACTTTTTCTTATTTCTAATTTATACGACATCTAAAAGCAAAAACTTCAAAATAAATAAATCTCAACTGACAGTAAATAAAGTAAATAAACTTTTTGTTTTCAAAGGCAACTTGATATTATTTTGTTTTTGTTAAAATTAAAGACAATGAGTTTTGTGCCAAAACTTTTAGGACATACGTAACTTATAAAAGTGGTTGAAATTGTTATATCTGATACCTCCTTTCTGTTAATGGTTACAAAGGTAGGCTTATTTCCTACATTTAAAATGTCAAAATTATTTGCCATTATAAATTGTAGTAGTGACTTACCTCTTTGATTGGTGTCCGTGCTTCCCCAGGTCTGGTGGTGTGCGTTTGCATCGCTGCCGATGATGAAATGCGATCCATTGCCTCTGCATTCTCTCACCAGTCTTTTTACCTCCCTGGTTAGCGGCTGTTCGGGATCATCACTTGGCAGATAGGCCGAACCGCGGACCATTTCCCTAGTTTCTTCTGCCGTGTTGATCCTTATGTTTACCGTTGATAGGTCCCTGAAACAGAAATTATGAAAGGGCAGTACCTTAATATTATTTCTAACTAAAATACAGGTCCTAGGGACCTGGGTGAATCTGCAGTAAATGAGCTCTCCACCTACCCCCGTAAGGCCTCTAATTTTGCCCTGATTTACCTAGGGTTCTTGTATGAGGGCCACATCATACTCCCTCATTGATTTTGTAAGGACCGCTGATGCAGCCTAACTGTGTTGGAGGTTGATCTGGATTACTCGAATCCCCTTTATCAAGTCCTCGAATCACCCTGAAAGTTACCGTTCCCAAGAATAACCTGAAACGGGCTGCTTTCAGGACCCTGTAAGAGGCCTCATTGATAAAGAAGGTTAGTGTTTGGCCCTCTTTACCCAGCTTTTAAGCAGCCAGTCTCCGGTCTCCAAACCAGGGTTTTAAACCGCGAGGTGGTCCCTGACCACTTTCTCCTCTGTGCCTGTTCCCGGCACAAACACAAGGACTAAGGGCCTCTTCGAAAGGTCCTTTGATTCGACGACTGTCAAATCAGCCCCCTCTCAAAGTTGTCCCAGCTCCTGCACTGTGTCCGTAAGCTGGGCCTTGGTGCACTCATTTGCGCAGGTCATCCAGAGGACCCTCGCGCTAAATGTGATTCTCACAAACTGAAGTCTGTCCTGACTCTTCCCAGGGGTGTCAAAGACAGCCTGCTTCTGATCAGGCCTGCTTGATCCTGATTTAGGGTGATATCAGGATGGCTCCGGTCTATGACTGCCATACTGATGCCTATTGTAGCATCCCTATAAGAGCCGGTCTTCGCGCTTGCGCTCCTGCTGTTTTTAAGGACTTTTTGTTGGTGGAGTGCTCGAGTCAGACAAAGATCTTTTAGTACCCGTTATCTTCGTCTTTTTCCCCACCTCTGATTTAGGTGTCGTCGGTCCTTTGCCAGGCTTAGCCGGACCTGATGCCAGCTTAGCCTGACTTGTGCACGACTTACCCGGCCCTGCTCCCGATTTATCACCTTTTTTGTTGTTTCTGCCAGACTTTTGGTGTGGATTCTGTCGAGTCCATGTATCGGCTGCCATTTTTTGGGCCTTAAGAAGTTTTTTCTTTGGGCCCCGCTTAATTTCTTGGTTTTAAGATCTATTTTATTTAGATTCCCCGTGGCCTTGTCCACTTCAGGAGTAGAGTCCGCTGCCTTGGCAGCCCCTCCCTTATCCTGAGAGGAGTCCGTAGCCGAGGCTACCCCTCCTTCTTGGACGCTTTGAAAGGAGTCCGCAGCCGAAGTTGCCCCTTCCGTTACTGTTAAAGAGTCGCTCATTTCTGAGTCCTCCTCGGGTTTTTTTTATCTACTTGTGTCCATATAGTTCCCACAAGTAGCTAGGGAAGGTACGGTCACCCTTGCCAGAGCCCCGCGTAGCAAGGGAACGCTAGTTAAACCGGGGTGCACCTGGTGCCCCAGAGTCCGCATAATCGTAACCAACTTACCCTTTGGCCCCGCGGTCGAGCTTTGTCAACTACGCCAAATCTTCGGCTTACGCTGTTCCACCTTGATTTAAGGGGTTTTTATTGTGGTTTCCATCCACTTGGCCGGCCGGTTAAGGCAAGCCTCCCACATCCCCTGGTTTTACCTTATCAACCACCATTCCAAGGGGTACGGTATATGGGTGGGTGTCCCGTTTAGTTACCCTTCCCCTACTTCATGCAGGAGCAGTTGCTCCAGTCTTAATTAAGCCCTCTCACCACGTCAATAGTTACCCCCAGACACCGTCCCAGGGTACTGAGACCATGTCTGAGTGGTCAAAACTGTAACGTTGGGAGGCGCGTGGGGTCAAATTGACCCAGTTGCAAGAAACGAAAATTTTTTAAATAAATGGTGTTGTTTTTTTTGTTAAGTGGCGCCCACGCATGGATTGCGTATTATGTTTTTTTATAGTGTCCTCAGAAACCCACAGATCAATTTCCAAGTGAAAGGAAAGGAGATGATAATTTGGTGCTTATAAAGTTACATTTTATTTTGTTTTTTACGGCACAGTCAAAACGTATTTATTAACCTCAAAAATTAGTGGATCCTACACTATTTTAGGAAGCTTCGTGAAGCAGTGAGCGATATACCAAAGAAGAGAAGGTGCTCCATAACTATACTAAAGCACATACCGGATCAGCTAAATAACATAGCACATAGGCAATGCATGTTGAGGAAAAGAAACAGTCTAACGGAATACCGACATCTAAACATTTCGAATTGGATGACGCATGTACGTCCTTTTTTGTAGCTTTACTGGCTGATATACCTTTAGCTATTGCTAATACAGTATATTATAGTAAAGGATACTAACGGTTTCTTGCTGTAAACGCAATTTGGACAATACTGTTAAATCTACATACATTGGAGCAATAATTACTAACATATTGCAGACATTGATAATTATTTTAAAAGTTTGCATATTTGAGATAAATACTGGTTTGACGGACCTAGGTTGACTTGGTTATTCACACTGTCGACAGAGGGCGTAATGGACAATAAGCTACTACGTTTACTTGACATTGCTACTTCTTAAGGGACCGGTCTGCGGTTGGTGATCTTAATTACCTTTGAAATCGGGCAGTGTTCGACAAATACAACCTTGCAGTACAAGGAAATTACAAACAGTTTTTTCTCTTTTATTTTTAAAGAATTCAGAATTATAGTTTCAACTTTTGTGCATTGTAGTGTTTACTGCAATTTGTGATCTATAATACAAAAGAGCAGTGGTAAAAGAAGCATTAAATTGTAATAACTGTTATAATAATCCATTCTGTAATTTACAATTGCTTGTGGTACAATTTTTGCACTCATCAGTTCATCATTTAGTATTGGCTATTGCCAGGTTTCCTGAATAACTTTGTTTTTATTTGCTACAATGTGCAGCGGACGTCTATTTTGCCACAAATAATTGTAGAGTTTTGTGCAATTGTATTACTTTCTTTCACTATGGGTTATGTAAAAAGTTTGAAGCGCTAAAAAAGAAAAATGAAACGTTTATAAGAGTCATTTTGCGTTAATATATCACAAATTTGTACACAATATTCTTGAAATGCTTTCCATTTATTTAAAAATGCAAAAAAAATAATACTATACATTCCCTTAAGTATTTCTATTATTTACGAATTAAAAATATTTTTGAGCTATAGAAAAAGGCTTTTAAATTCAAGATTTTTTAGCAATAAAGTAACATTTTTATAAAGCAACTCTGTTTATATAAGATCGACTTTCTCAGAGAGGTCTTAAAACTCGATAGAGTTTAATTTCGAGCCATAACTTCTGCGACAGATGCGAATTAAAACATTTTGAAAAGAGAATTAATCAGCTATAATGGCACAATAAAACTGGAGGCAGAATCATTTTGTTATGAATTTAGGGATTATTTACTTAGTGATTTAAAAGCGATCATAAAATATTCCTGGATAGAGTCTTAAGAGCTCGTATTTAGAAAATATTGAGTAGTTTAGGACACGTATTAGAATATAATATATAAATATATTTAAGCGCCAAGCGGCATGCGGAGAGCGCAGAGTGTGAGAACGCTGCCTTTGATCTTTATGTCAGCATAAAAGAATTTGTATTTTTAAATTGAGGCACCGCGGCTGCAATATACGTGAGCAAAACAGCCATGCCGCTTGCCGCTTGAACCAAACTAATATTATAAGCAGAGCATCTTTAATTTTTGCTTATGTATGTCAACTGGTAACACTCTTCCACAATTTTTTTTCGGTGTAACCACTTCTGATATACTTTAAAACCACACATAAATTAAATTTATGTTCCACATTGTATATTTTTAGATAGATAGAATATTTGTTGGACGGACAATTTTTTAAAGCACCCTGATATTTAATTAAATGAATTTATTCCTGCATTTTGTTTTTATTTTATTAATAGTTCTTACTGTGTAGTATGTTTAAAAGACATCAGTTCTACTAGTTCTGGAAAGGCTTAAGAGAAATATCCTTTTCCCAATGGAAGGCCTGTCAGTATACTGTCGGATGAGTATACGTACGGTCCGCGATTTCTCACTGTCATTTTCGTTCCACCTTACCCAAATTGGAAGTCAAGTCCACTACTATTTACGGTAAGTTTAAACGATGGTGCGTGACCGGAATATTTGCCCTTTCCATTGTTGCTGTCCTAAAGACAATTTGTTTATCTCCATTCTATGGAGATATATCTAATAACCACTGAATAGTTCTGGATGTTCATTTAAAATTTAACTAGATTAACCGCATCGAATTTTGACGGGTTAAGTAGGGTTATATACCGGACGACAACGAAATTACTATCCAGCACATTTTTTTCTTCAGTGCAACCGTGTAGTTTTTAAATTTAGAGACATTATATTATATCACAGAAAGCCAATTTAAGATGTTATAGCGTTGGTGTATTACTTTAAACCGGAAGTGATGTAAACCTTGATCTTTTAATTAAACACCCTGTATATTTTTTAGGATTTTATTTACACAGATCATTCCTGATATAAAACCTTTTTATATCCATAACACTCTATATATTTATTAGGATTTTATTTACACAGGTCATTTCTGATATAAAACCTTTTTTATATCCATAACCTAGCTTTTTTGGTTTAAGAAAAAATGGCGCTTGAAAATGTCCAAGCGACCGCACAATATGCTGTTTAATGGGAAAACAAATGAACATCACAATAAGTTAAAAGTGTAAAAAATAGTTTTTTTAAAATACTCTACTTTTAGATGTCACTATAATAGATACTGCTTCCTGTTTAACCTGAAGCGCTGTAAAATTTGATCTTCTAAATATGATTACCCTGAAAAAATTTTTGAACACCCTATATATTTTGTTAAACATAAATTCTACAATCCATTTCTGATATAAAACCTAATATACTCATAAACTTTATTTTTTAGTTTTAGAGAAAACGGCGTTTGAAAAGGTCCAGACGACAAAACAATATCCATGAAACTGTTAACTGTTAGGTCGTTCGGACCTTTTCAAACTCCATTTTTTCTAAATATAAAAGAGATAGGTTATGAGTATACTCAAGGTTTTATGCCAGCAATGACTTGTAAAATTTAAATTTTAAAAAATATTTAGGGTGTTTTATTTAGATTATCAAAGATTTTATCACTTTCGGTTAAACAGGAAGTAATAGGCAGAAATTATTTTATCCAAAGTTGGAATTCTCATAACATCCTAAAATTTGAAAAGAATGCTTAATATATTACTAAAGAAATTAAAATGCTGGATATTAATTTATTTGTCACCCGGTATATTTAGAAAACGGAAACACAACAACAAAAACTAAATAAAAGGCAACTTTGGCAGCAGATTTTATAACCAATCATTTTGTGTTACGTAAGGCGGATTCTCCACCATTAATACATCAAACCCGCAACATGCAACATACCACGTAAGGTAAATACCGCAGATATACATTTACCACATGAAACCTTTTAAAATATTAGCTACCTGTATGTGTTGCGCGACATCAGCTGAGTGCGATAGCTAGTTTTAGGGAGAAGTAAATATCTTTATTTTATTAATGATAAAAAGTTATTATTTACAAAAGTCGCAAGAATTGCCTAACTAGCTGCCTCAACTTCACCTTTTAACGACGAAATTCTTATGAATATTTTAGTTCAAAATACAGTGACATTTGCATTAAAATTTACTTCACTGGGCTGTGATTCTGTAACAATAATCAGAAAAGGAAATGGGCATAAAGTAATGGAAAAGATACTAATCTTTTCCAGAAGTCGAAAAAAAAATATTTTAACAAAAGTAATAGATAAAGATAAATGGTAAAAAAAAAACATACAAATTTGTGTTCCTTAATTTCTTAACTTCGGTTCTTATTCG
Organism: Listronotus bonariensis; assembly: GCA_014170235.1. Lineage (NCBI taxonomy): Eukaryota > Metazoa > Arthropoda > Insecta > Coleoptera > Curculionidae > Listronotus > Listronotus bonariensis. The sequence goes on from JACEGR010002793.1 coordinate 50,127, forward strand.
ATTGAGTCGATCGGGACCAAAAGTAACTTATAAAATCGGTACTCCGACATTTATAACGATACAATGAGGTCCCTTTTCTTATGTTTCTTACAAAATTTTGGTTTTGCTGTGTTAGTCGCAGATAGACATCAGACATAGAGCGACTGCATTGAAATATGCTACGATAGGAGGACACGTTAATCGCTTTTGATCTTGCGTAGACCGTCTTCTTTCTACGCATTGGCGAAAATTACCCATGATGAATCCTCTGTTAGTTGTGTCCTCTTTTTATTACTTTTTTCATTAAGAATCAGTCCACAAGGGCTAAAAACCTATCTAGTCGCTTCGTAATGACGTATCGTGTATGTCTTCGTAGAAAAAAGAATTCAGTTAGGTTAGTTCTGGATTTTAATAATAGGTAAATAAGAAAAGCAACCCCCGCAGGGCTAAAGCAGTCCTGTTTTAACAGGATCAAAACTTTTGAGTTTCCATGAAAAAATGGGACATTTTGATAAATTACTTTTTTAGTACGATGGCTAAAATTTTAAAATATTTTCAGCTTAATGCTGAATGTTCATACTATATCGTGGTATAAATTTAAATTACAAGGGTAAACACTTTTAAAGATTTAATTATACAATAAAAGTGTTGCATTTGATCGTTACTTTTAGCTTTATTTATAAAAAAAAACGTTTTCTACGACAGGGCCGGGGATTCTCGAATCACGAATACTAGTGTCATGTTCGACAATGATAGATTCTCGCATAAAAACCATTTAAAACCAGTTTTTGAGCTACCTTCCGTTGATCACGCATTCGACACTGTGAAGTGAGATTCGAGAATAGACCCGCAGGGCCGGATTTAGGTATGTGGGGGTCCCGGGGCCAACGAGCGTGTGGAGGCCCCCTTATCAAAAATAAAAGTAAATTTAGTACAAAAAAGTTGAAGACAAGTCCTTACCAATTAAATTCAAATTTTTTAACCCAAGAAAACATTGAAGACCAAAAAAAAGCCTTACCAATAACATTATTTTCATTTTCTGACCCCATCAACTATAATGTGTACCTTTCTTTTACCCTCATTTGTGGAGGACCCGGTCCAGGGCCCCGCCTGGCCCCTTAAATCCGGCCCTGTCTATGATACTAAGAAATAACAATAATACACATTTTTGCCCTTTTTAGTCTATCCAAGTTTAGCTTAAAGGCTGTGGCAATAGTATTTCTAGAATTTAAACAGATAAAAAATTGCAATTCCTAAAAAAAAAAGTTTTCTAGGGTGTTTTTGGCCTATTTCCAAGTGTTGTCTAGGTGTTTTTTTATATATTTTTTCTAAATGCGGCAATAATATACGATTAATTTCGAAACTTGTGTAAAATTTACAAAAATTGTATCTCTAATAATATTTATTGCAATGCCATTTTTATTACCGTACAAGGTGTCGGGGTGTCGTAAATGATAGAGTATACTAACTATACTACTATCATTTTTTGTGTACTTGGCGGCATCGCTTTCAGAATGAATTAAATGTAGTTCTAATTATAATACCATCGTTAGGGATAACCGGGGCGGAGAGAAAGTTTGTCACCCCTACAGATTTAAAAATAAAAATGTATACCATTAAAAAGTACGCAAAAATTTTTTCTTAGTAAAACAGTTTTATAATATATATATTTTAGTATCACGCCCCAACTCGCCATTAATTAAAACCCTATATATTTTTTGATTTAATAAACTTCTCAGGCAAAAATAACAAAATATACAGGGTGTATATAATAAGTAATGAGCCAAAATACAGCTGGAGAATCGTATAGTTAAGATAGCAATTTAACCAAACTTACCTCAGTACAAAAGTAGTACTTAACTGAGATACCGGGTGTAAAAGTTCAAAAATATTTTTGAAATATTTCGATAGTATTTGATACGTTTTGAATATTGTACTTTAACTCGGCATCTAGGGGTTTTTTGACATGAGCTATTCAGCTATTCATATCTAATTTTCATTTTAGGAGAGGACACCACCTACTACACTACTTTGAATTTCCCTAAAATATCCCAACTTTTTGTGCTACTCTATATGTACCATCTAAGTAAACCAGTCAGTAAATTCTCCTATGCTTTCTACACAACTTTGTAAGAATGACTTTAAGCCACCGCCAAACATTATCCAAATAATTTAAAAATATGTTTTAAACTTTGACACTTTGTTTCTCAGTTAATATCATCTTTTAAACTAAGGTAAGTTTAGTTAAATCGCAATATTTTTACTTTACTATTGTAACAGTCTCATTACTTAAGGACCACTCTGTATATAGAAAATTTTTACACTAAAACAAGCACAACAGACTATTACCAAGAAATGTTTTAAGTTTAAAACTAAAAATAAATATTTTTACTTGTCTAAATATACACAAAGTATTCTAAGCTTTGACAGATTCCAAAAGTTCCGCCTTTGAGAACAAAAATTCACGTAGCTTTTATATGCTGGAATCTGCCCGTTTAAATATGGTGGTGAGAATGTTAAACCAGTGTAAAAGTGGATCCTGGGCTTAGAGGAACAGCCCCTGGCGCCGAATACTATTATGACATTCCGTGTAGTGTGCGGCATTCGAAAACTATGCCTTAAGTTCAGATGAAAAGCATTCCACAGGGACCATATGATAGATAAATAAGCAGATGGTTTAGGCCGAAACAGTGTGGCATCAGCTTATCTACTCTAGCCGCTTATGTTAACACACATACTAGTAGAAGTTTATTTTCCTGAGGGAAATATATTAATAATGGAGAATTTAATTACAGAATTTTTCCTTTTTCCGAGAAAATTAATAATATTTAAAAATGTAATTAAAAGTTAAGTGAAACTTTAGAAATAAATTGTTAATTTTCTAAAAAATGTACCTTTTGTTTAATTTTTGGTAATGTAAATAAATGATTATTCATTGTAAAAAGTGGGGGTAAATTTACAATCGCCTATAATGTCAATTACCTTTCGTGATTTACATTTAAACTGCACATTTACATAAAAATTACACACAAAATGTTAATTAGCTTTTTGAATCGTAGAAAGTACAATAAGAAAAAAAAATATATATATACAGGTTCAGTTAAATAATATAACACAGAGGCAATGTGAAGAGACAATCTAACTAAATACCATATATATATATATATATATATATATATATATATATATATATATATATATATATAAGCAAAAAAATATATTTGGTCCCGATTACTCAGTAGGTCACTGACACCGACTGAATCGTTATAAATTTATATAGCAGTGAATGAGCTCTGAATGTTAATGATCAAGGTGATAGAAATACTTTTTAAAAATTCAGTGTAAAATTGCCCCTGTATATTTGAAATAACTTCTATGAATTCTATTTTACTGCTGACCAATTACTGTGACCTAGTGACTAATCGTGACCAATGCATGACCAATTGTTACAGCATGAAACGACCTCCGAATGTTGATGTTAAGGTGCTAAATATATTTAGGTAGCAATAAGTGACCTTAAAATTTTAAACTCTTTATATTTATTTCATTATCTTTGATGAAATAATTATTACTTACGACCAATTCTCTTGCAGAATTTGTTTTTTATTCAATTTGTTTAAATTTTGGGCCGCTTACAAAATTTTCTCGTCCCTAATGTCTTTATTTAATACAGAACTTCTTGACTCTTGCTGATCAAATAATTATTCTTACTGACCAATATAGACCATTTTGTGACCAATTGCGTACATTTTGATTGTGATGACCTTGGTATTTTAAAAATGCTGAAAAAGTTGGTTTTCGGATAACCAATTCGTCACATTAGCGACCATTTTGTGACCAATTCGAACTTATTTTATAAACCTCAAATTTCACACTTGGGGCCGCTAAAAAGTTGGGGCTGTTAGAGCCCATTTAGTTGGCTAAATATCATTGATACTGTGGCAATCGTTCAAAAATTATGAATAGAGGGTGTCCCAACTCTAATTATACACAAAATAAATTTAACCCTTACAGGACATAAAAATAAACTTATTGCCAGTACTTGTTTATATACAAGGTGTCTTAAAAACAGATCTGCACTGTAAAGATTTTTTTTAATGGAACACCCTTTTATTTTTAAGAAAAAACTGTTTACTAAATTCTACATCAAAAATGTTTTTGAGATATAAAAAGCATATTGATACACTTATTCACGTTTAAAAGTAATAAAAAGTTTTTTATTTCTAACACCAGTTTTTAGGTATTTCATTGCTTGTCAATACCTAATTTAATTGACTGATAGTTTTGACAAGCATGGTTGTCAGTTTGATTGATTCTGAGCGTTTCGACTCGAAAAGAGAAAAGGTTCCGTACGTAATGCCTCATACATTTACTCATAGGGAGTATGCTGACATGATATTCGTGTATGGTTTCTGTAATGATAGCGCATTACGTGCTGTTGATGAATACCGACGTCGTTTTCCAAATCGAAGAGTTCCCAATCGAAAAGTTTTTCAAAAGGTGTTTGCAAATGCTCAGGAAACAGGAATGTTTCCAAGCGTAAGGATTGATTCTGAACGAGAGGCGGGTCTAAATGTGGAAGATGAAGAGAATATTCTGGATATGGCTGAAGAGAACCCAGGTGTTAGTTCGAGGCGGATTATGAAAGAACTTCGATTAGAATCACATTTGGACGTTTGGAAGACACTTAGAAAAAACGGTTTAAAGCCTTTCCATGTACAACCGGTTCAACATCTTCAAGAAGGTGATTATGGCTTAAGGGTTCAATTTTGCGAATGGATCCAACAAAATCGAGGCCTACATAAATACATTTTATTTAGCGATGAAGCTCAGTTCACCCGCGATGGAATCAATAACTGTCACAATGAACATCGGTGGTCAGATGAAAATCCTCATGCCACGTTTGAACGAAACTTTCAACACCGATTCAGTATTAATGTGTGGTGTGGAATGCTCAACGACCAGTTATTTGGCCCTTTTGTATTGCCTGAGCGTCTTACTGGAGATGGCTATTTACAATTTTTGGAAGACCATTTAACACACATGTTGGATGATGTTCCGCTGATTGTTCGACATCGAATGTTCTTTCAGCACGATGGAGCCCCGCCTCATTTTAGTCGCCGGGTGCGTAATTTCTTAAATAATCGTTTTCCTGATCGTTGGATTGGCAGATGAGGGCCTCAAGCTTGGCCACCGAGATCACCAGACCTAAACCCATTGGATTATTGCCTTTGGAGATGGATAAAATCACTAGTATACGAAACACGAGTAGAAACCGTAGAAGGACTCCACAATCGAATTTTTAATGCTGCAAATATCATTAAAAACAATCCGCAAGCAATTCAACGCGCAACACGAGCGATTAACAAACGTGCTGCAGCTTGTATTGAAGTTGGTGGGGGTATTTTTGAAAACATTTTAAATTAGTGGAATTTTGTTTAGTATTTGTTTGTGTTGCTTTTAAAATAAAAAATGGTTACAAAAAAACTTTAGAACTGATTATTTCAGAGACGGTTAAGAATCGGATTAAAACATATGGGTTAGTTTCTCTTATTTTGACCTTATGAACATATTTCCAAAATATTTCCCTTTCCTCCCGAAACACCAACTTAAGAGGGTGATTCTACTTGGGAAAATAAGGGTAGAGCTTCATATAATTATTTTCAAAATGTCGTTCGTTTTCGAGTTACAAGCCGTCAAATTTCAATTTTTATTTTGGTTTTTCGCCATACTGCATTTATTTTTAACCAATCCAGTTGATATTTGGCACATAAATCGAGCTTTGCATATTCTAAAATTTGAAGATAAAAGTACTTTTTTAAATACCGCCGGATGGCTCTTTACCTAAAACTTAAAATTTATTTACATCATAACTTTTTATTTTGACAGATATCGCAAAGCTGGGAAGCCATTTTATAGACAATCAAAAACTTAAAAAGTAAGGTACTCTTTTTAAAGTCGATAAACCTCACCGTTTAGGCACCAATAGACATCAAAATTTTCATCAATTTCAATCAAATTACCTACATACATACAGGGTGTCCAGTAACTCAACCGACAAACTTGACCACACAATTCTACAACAAAAAATAGGAAAAAATTTTTATATAAACATATGTCCTAAACGTCTTAGTTTTTGAACTACGGGGTGTTAAAAACTTAAAAAAAAAAATAAAAAAAATTTAAATATTTAACACACCGTAGACATTTAGGACATATGTTTATATAAAGTTTTTTCTTATTTTCTGTTATAGAATCGCCCTGTAAAGTTTGTCGGTTAAGTAACTGGACACCCTGTATGTATGTAGGTAATTTGATTGAAATTGATGAAAACTTTAATGTCTGTTGGTGTCTAAACGGTGAGGTTTATCGACTTTAATAAAGAGTACTCAATTTTTTAAGTTTTTTATTGTCTATAAAATGGCGCCCCAGCTTTGCGATATCTGTCAAAATACAAAAGTTATGATGTAAATAAATTTTAGGTTTTAGGTAAAGTGCCCTCTGGTGGAATTTAAAAGTAGTACTTTTGCTTAAAATTTTAGAATCTGCAAAGCTCGATTTATGTGCCAAATATCAACTGGATTGGTTAAAAAATAAATGCAATATGGCGAAAAAACGAAAATAAAAATTGAACTTTAACGGGTTGTAACTCGAAAACGAATGACATTTTGAAAAAAATGTATATGAAGCTCTACCCTTATTTTGTCGAGTAGAATCACCTCCTTAAGTTTCGTGATCGATTTTTGAATCACCCTATATAAGGATACAAAAAAAATAAATTGAATTTTGTGATTTTAAATTAGTTAACACGATAGGAGAAAACTAAATAAAGTAAAAAATAAATAACCAAAAGTCAGCATAATCTTGATACAATATGTTGTAATTTAGTCTTATTCTATGCCATAAGAACTAAGAAAGTGCTCCCTATAGGCACTTCATCTTGAGTTGGCCCAATTCTAATAAGAGTAGATTCAAAGAAGGGCACAGGGGTTATTTTCTCCCCTACAAGTTTGCGAGCATCTCTCATTGATCAAGAATTCAGAGTAACCACACTTTAAATTAAGTTATTTGCTATAGAAAAGGTAATTTTAGCCTCTATACTTTCCGATTTTTTTATAAAAAAAGTTTTTATTTTATCGTTATATAGGGTGTTAAATGAGACATAAATAAAGTAACTGTAGATTGTATTTATAATAATAATATAATTTAGGCACACATGCCGTAGGTCTAAAACAAAAGCCCAATCATTTCATTGTACAGGGTGGCGCCTCGCCTTTTCGTTGACCTTGCAGTGTATAACAAAAAAGTAAAAGAGATAGGACAAATCTGATTGCACAATCTCGATTTTAATTTTTAAAACAAATTTAATGGTTAAAGTAATTTATGGTTTAGTTGATTTGTTTTGAAGATACAGAGTGTTTTTCAAATTTTATCAAATTGGCTAGGCACTTCTAACTCGCTTGATATTTAGAATAGAAAAAAATGTAAATAGGAAAGTTTTAGATATTTTTACGTAAATTTTAGTAGCGTACCTATATTTTTTAATAACTTTAATTTTAAAGTTATAACACAAAGTTGTTTTCTTTAATGGAACACCTGTACATTTTATCACCAGTAAAAAGGTCTCCTTAAAAGCCGCAAAATACCACACATTTGATATATTTATTTTCTCATGTCTGAAAATATTGCCATCGTCAGAAGTTCAATAATGAAATGCATATTATACTCTTCTCCAACAGTTTTGGAAATGTGAGCTTCCAAATCTTAATGGTGTACATCTAGGGTACTATATTTTAGATATACAGGTGCTAAAAATACAAGGTATAAATTCCCTAGTCTATTTTAAGAAAAAAAGTTCATAAAACATATGTCCTAAAAAACCTCCTAACTTTTCAGCTACAGTGTTGAAGTTTTAAGAAAAAAACGTTTTTTATCATAACTTTAAATCTGTTAGAGATATTTTCCTAAAATTTTGCAAAAACCTTTGCTAATAAATAGGATTTTAAAATAGGAAGATTTTATTTTTTTTTACCAGTGGCGTCCGTATGGGATGATTACTGGAATTTCAAAAAAATAAACTATGGTAGGCCATTTCTTTTCCATAAATTGAAATCATTTCAAAATCCCCATTTATTTTGCAAAAAATTTGACTTGGAATTTTTTTGTCCGATGCAACTGTTTTCTGCATAAAAACAAAAATAGGGTACCAGCCTACTAGTTTAGAATAATAAAATACTTCTATACCAAAAAATGCATCAAAACGGTTTTTATTTTTTTACGCAAAAACGGTGCATTCGACAAAGTAAGTTCAAGAGGTCAAATTTGTTGTGAAGTAAATGGATTTTGATTGAGTATCTTGCAACGGTAATATAGTATATACGGTGTTTCGTTAAAAATCTTGACGATGGCCATATTTTTCCGATACTATTAAAAGTTAGCAAGTTACAAGTCGAGGGATAATGCGCCTGGCTGCTAAAAGAACAATCTCCTCATACCCGAAGATCGCCGACACCTCCTGAATTCTTTCAACAGTATATCGAGAGTTAATGCGGCGTCACAACGAATCGCGACGAGGTGACAAAGAGCCGGTGTTGTATTATCCCAGTGCGCATGTTCGTCCACCCTCGATTTGTTTACTGCGCAAGGCCGTAAAAATTCGAAAAATACTTCTTGCCACTGCGGACATAAATGTAGGTTATTTATGATTACTTCACAGCGGATACACTAAATGAAAACTCTTGGCGATCTTTTCGTCCTACTTTAAAATCGAAGTCGTCATGAGCACAATTTACATATTGATCTTTGCTGAAATATCAGGGTATTTTTAACGACCACAAAAACTTCCCAAATTACCATTTTATACATATTTTATTTATTTATACTTATAAATTAATTTAAATTTTTGCAACACGACTATTATATTGCAACAAAAAATCACGGCCTTCTTTTTTAAGACACAATTATCCTTTTCAAAACTATACACTAATGTATTTAGAAATATTTAGAAAATTGTAGATAAGGACTTACTTTTCTTAGAATTAATACTAAAAAAGTATAAATTCTCTTTCAATTTTTAAGTCATCCAAATTCATTATTATTATTAATTTTCGATAATTTCTATTAAATTTATAAGCAAACTGTCAAATTTAAAATAAAGTGACACATGAGCTTAAATAAATAAAATTGTTATAAAAAGTTTTATTTTTTTAAACACTTTGTGTAGTGTATTAAAGTAAGGTACTTTGTTTTCATGTTAACGATACAAAAAACATTTTTTAAGGGTTCTGAAAAATTTTATTAAACGGTTTTACTTAACTTGAGCAGTTTATTTATTTGTTTGTTATTTTAAAATATTTGTTTGGGTCTTAAAGTTGCTGATATTTTGGAGTTACATAAAATATTTCGTAAGCAGCAACTCATTTTTAGATTAAATTTTATTTAAGAAAACAGGGTGTAAAGTTAATGTAAGCGGGTTTTTTTTATCAAACCGAACTCTAATCTTTCTCGACTGCCAGTTTCTAATTAGTTGCTGGCTTTTTACAGTAAAATAAACGATTTTTTAAGCAGCAACAAATTCTTAGAATACATTTTATTTCAGAAAACAGGGTGTAAAGCTAACATAAGTTTTTTTTTAAATCAAAACAATTTTTAATCTTTTACGACTGCCAGTTTCTAATTTGTTGCTGGCTTTTTACATTTAAATAAACGATTTTGTGAGCAGCAACAAAATTCCTAGATGTAAAGCTAGCGTGAGCAGCTTTTCTTATCAAACAGATCTCTTATCTTTCTCGGCTGCCAATTTCTTATTTTTGCTGGCTCTTTACAGTTAAATAAACAATTTTGTGAGCAGCAACAAAATTTTTAGATTAAATTTTATTTTAGAAAACAGGGTGTTAAACTAGTGTGAGCAACCGATCTCTAATATTCTTTGACTGCCAGTTTCCAATTTGTTGCTGGCTCTTTACAGTTAAATAAACGATTTTGTAGCAGCAACAAATTCTAATTTTAATTTTTATTTTAGAAAACAGGGTGTAAAACTAGCGTAAGCAACCGATCTCTAATGTTCCTCGACCGCCAGTTTCTAATTTGTTGCTGGCTCTTTACAATTGAATAAATAATTGTGTGAATAGCAAAAAATTCTTGAATTAAACTTTATTTGAGAAGAAATAGACAATTTCGTAAGCAGCAACAAATTTTAAGAATAAATTCTATTTCAAAGAACCGGGTGTAAAGCTAGCGTAAGCAGGTTTTTTTTTAATCAAACCTATATCTTTCTTCACTGCCAGTTTCTAACTTGTTGCTGGTTCTTTTCAGGTAAATAAACGATTTTGTAAGCAGCAACAAATTCTTAAGCTAATTTAACACTTATAAAACTTCTTGTTACATAAGTTTGATCAAATATTTGATACAATTTGTTTCAAGCCGGAAGGGTAAATTAAAAGAAAATATTTGACAAACTTTTTGAACCAGCCTTGCCAGCTAAGGGGATTCTGGCAAAATAACATAATGTTGTAAAAAGAAAATAATGCATATAAGCACATTACAACGTCCTTAAAATCTTTAAATTAACACCTAATAAAACCACAACAAAAACCAAACACCACATCAATCACGAAAAAATTGAAGTGAAGTGTTAATTTTTTGTTTATAAGGTTTGCAGCTCTGCATCAAGTATTTAAAGAAAAATAGGACGTTTTCTAATCCTTTAACAAGGCGACCTTAAATTTATTTGATATCCAATTTGCTGTTTTACATTGTCAAAGTTTTTTAAGGTAAACTTGGTCCAACTTATTTGACAAGAAGTTTAATATTAAGTGTAAATAAGCTTTATATTAAATTTTACCAGAAAAAAATAAGTGTAAAGCTGGCGTGACCAGTTTATCATCAAACCAAACTAGATTGACTTATCTTGTTTTTAAAATGAACGACTCAATTAAACACCGGGTTTTCGATTTATTAAAAATGATATACCCTTTTTAAATGAAAAAACCTGTAAAAATAAACGGGCTATTGATTGAAATACTACTAAAAATATATTTTAATGAACTTTTAAAAAAACTAGATTTGATATGTCTCTTTTGAACATTGGACCATTTGGACAACAGTGATTGCCCAGTTTTGTGCTACATACACTTTTTTTTGGTTTTTTTTAAATAAAATTACCATTTATTTTTATTGCATTAAATTGGACAAATCTAAATTTTCAAAATTCTGTCTCTATTAGTTGGTTGGTTTATTTATTCTTGGCTGGACCGAAAGGGACCAGCTTTCGGTCCAGTTTACGAGCACATTCGGGGGAAAATCTGGATTCGAGCTCTGTAGCTCCCAGGAATTCCGGATTATTTTACTATTTATTTAATCTTGAACTTATGAAATGGCATGAATTACGGCCATCTTCCCTGGAACTTCTACTGGTATCGCGCATAACCGGTTTCTTTCAGTGCTGACCCTCCCGCGACGCCCGCCTCCATTTTCCGTCATTGGAAAACACCTCGTGCAGCACGCCAAACAGGAAACATCAGGTTATAGGAATCGTCGCTCACAGCGCCTAGTTCCAGAAAAAAGATGCCTTCTCAAATTAAGCTGTGAGTTTCCTATCTTCCTCGGGGCACCAGAACGTCTTTTACATCCTAAATGCACGATACCACGTGAGAGCCGATGGACTCTCTTCCAACGTCCTACCACTACCGAAAACGAACGAAAACTGTTCCCTATAAGTTGTTGAGATATGATACTAAAACTATGTTTACACAATTTTAATATAATTGCGATGTTGTCATATCTCTGTAGGTGGTAAAGGTTAAATTTAAAAAATTTGGAATCCTATTAAAGTTGACACGCTTGCTTTATTGCAATTAAAATAAATTAGGCATTTCTTATTAAATGTAGCGCAAAACTAAAAATCTAGCAACAAGAAAGTATCACTGTTCAATTCTACTTGCTCAAAAACCCTTAAATACCAAAATTATAAACGCAGCCTAAGTGGTTTTAGAGATATTTGAGCGCATCAAAACTTTTACCTAAAATGTGGTGTTGTCTTACCTTAGCAGCAGTAAAAATGGAATTTTTAAAAATTTGTGGACTCATTAAATTTAGCCTGCGCAGTTTATTGCAATAAACATAAATGAAACATTTCATTAAAAAAAATACGTTTAATTCAATATTTTACCAGGAAAAAATCCTAGTCAGGAACCTAATTAACAAATTAGCGACTGTAACAAGCTTCTACCACCACGAGATTAAAATAAAAGGGGAATAGCGTTTACTTTTATTTATTACTTGCTCTCCTATTTAAATCATAAAATAACGGACTTATCTGCATGTAGCTTATTATTACAGTACTATCTAAACAAACGTTAAACACCCAACAGGGGGTAATTTACACAACAAGCAAACGGAAACACACAAAAAGAACAAAAAATAAAAACCAAAAACATGAAAGTGAAAACTGAATTTTTTTTTGTTTTACACATTTTTTCCACAACTATCATAATATAGGTATCAAATGAAAGGGCTTGATTGGTAGAAAAGAGCTCACTGTAAAAAAATAAAATTCAAGATGGCCGCCGAGTTACATATTTTTTTACAACTACCTTAATATAAAATCGTTGGTTAGTTCAGGTTAGTTATAGTAAGGCATTAAATAAACTCAACAATGAAACGTATTAACTAACGAAAAAAGAAAAACTTTAAAATAAATTATATAAAAGAAATAGGTATGTTAGCGGTTTATTGTACTAAAAGCCTAATAATAATTCGGTAAGTCCTAGCTATCAGATCGCAACAATCTTCTCAACAATCTGGAGTATTGATTAGACAAATAATAAAATTTTTGAGCACTTGAAATTTCTGTCATAACATTTACTTTGGATACGCTACTCCCACAGATTTTATTATTTGTCTGATCTATTCCCTAGACTGATGAAAAGATTGGTGCGATCTGGTATCTAGAACTAACCAAATAATTTTTTAGCTTTTAGTACAATAAAACCGCTAAACATAAAGAGAATATACTTATTTTAAACGATTTATTAACATTTTAATTACAAATGGGCCTGCCAAGGTGAATAAACATCTGGAAAGGTTAACAAGCCTATACTATTAAGATGAATATTACTTGGAATTATTGATCGAGTGAGTTAGTGGTGTGGCAGGCAATAGGTTTGACAGCCACTACAATTAATAACAAAGGAGTCGCAGGGTCTGTACATTAGATATAATAGAGTAGCCCAAATCCTTCAGAGTAAGAGCTGGTTTTTGAATTTATTTGCCGATTTAAGCTTTATTGCTCTATACACGGATGTTGCCGAGTTTAGGATTCCAAGTCGAATTTAAAACTACTTTTATAGCGTATTCGTTATCTTTTTTATTTCCGATTTTGTCTTTCTTTTCAATTATTTTTATTCGCACTTAAACCTACAGTGTCTGGGGTAAATCACTTTTATTTGGATGAAAGAAGACGTTCTTAATACTATCCTTACACTGATAAGATGTGAAATACTTAATATTTTAATACTTTCGACTAAAATTTCATAAATTAAAAGGTAAAATTTTTAAAAATACACTAACATTATCATGTTTGCTGTCGCTAAAAAGTATAAAAATAATCATTATATATTCATAAGCGGCCAAGCTCTGCTGAGGAAAAATCAGCAAAAAGCAAGCCTATTATACCGAGTGTTTCAAAATTCAATAAAAAATATTTTAATGTCAAAATATTTTTTTTGTCCTTAGGCATAATATGTCTTAAAATGAACCCCCTTCGAGCAATAGCCATTGCACCTTTTCTCAAAAACAAAAATGACAAACTTGACAAATGCAAGAGGATAATTTAACACAAAATTCATAACCATCTTACATCAACATAAGAAACTGTCACAGGCTAAGGTGCGGGTAATAAGACCTAATTAACAAAAATGCATTTTAAAATAATCGGCGTCCGTCAAAGCCACATTTACATGTAGACAACACTTACAGATGATGATTGAGGCTATTAGTCGCGCGGTAACTTGCTCGCTGTCACTAATATTTCCAGTATAGTTTTCTATTATAATTTGTTTTTAAGGCATTTGATGTTTAAAATGTGTATTATGGTCCAAATATGATTTGTTAAGTTTTTTGTTGCACACGTTGTTGGCAGGTTAAAGCCTACCAATTTTGATCACAGGCCTTATTATCCTCCTCTTTATTTTCTCATTTTTTTCATTTACAATATATAAGTCGTAATATTTACCAATTAAATTATTGTCATTTTTAGTGACTTCAACGACAATGTCTTCCAAATAAGCATTGTGGTAAAAAACTGACTTGGAGTCAGCAGAAGATCGCTAAACCTATATAAAGCCCCTAGAAGTTAAAATATCATCAGTTTGAAAAAAGACTTTATTAAAAAGTCTTGCTCAGTGAGAACAAGAGAACAGATTCTGTTAAGAGAATTATTAGGTTTGCAGAAATAAGAATATATTTTATTAATATTAATAGCTTTTACTAAACAGGCTTCCATCGCTGGTAAATACCGGTCTAAGTTACTACCAAAAATAACAAAAATTAAAGCTAAGTTTATGAACCCGTTCAGAGCAAAGAAGCTTATAAATATGTCGTTAATGATGACTTCACAAGGTTACGAAAGGTACAATAAACTAAATGTAAAAAGTCATAGGAAAGAAAAATTTGTTGGTATTTTTTAAAATTTACTATTTATTTTACTAATTACACAAGGCACCCCTATTATAGGTAATTAAAATTACCAAGTGTACAAGGTATATTTTAATTTTTAAAGTGGTCCTAAGCCTTTCCACCCTTTTATAGTGTAATAAAGCCTATTGACAAGGTTTTAAAAAAAATTGACTTTGTTCGGCAAATCTTGACATTATTTATTTATATCTTATGGTAATTAGTTCATACAGAGTGTAATTTCATTGATGGCTAAAAATACAGGATATGATTCCTCAGGTTATTTTAGGAAGAAAAGTTTGTATGAACATATGTCCTAAACAGGGTGTCAAAATTTTAAGAAAAATGTCGTTTTCTTATCATAACTTTAAAACTTTTTAAAATATTATTATAATATTTAACACGAACCTACTAAGTACAATAGGCTTTTTTGATGTGAAATTTTTAAATTATTTCCACCAGTGGCGTCCGTACGAGATGTTTACTGAAACGATAAAAAAATTGATACAAAAATTATTTTTAAAATTCTTATTTATTTAAAAATAAATTTAACCTCCTAAACTTTCTTTGTGGAATGGACTGTTTTTGCGTAAAAAAATAAAAATTGTTTTTGACGCATTTTTAATATAGCAAAGTGATTTTACACTAGTAGGCTGGTGCCCTATTTTTGTTTTTTATGTGAAAACGGTGCATAGTACGAAAAAAAGTCAAGAGGTCAAAGTTGTTGCAAAATAAATAAGAATTTAAAAAATATTTTTACTTTTGGAAAAAGCAATGGCGTATCATTTTTTTCAGTATTCATCTCGTACGGACGCCACTGGTTAAAATATTTAAAAATCATCTATGTTAAAAAATCTATTGGTGCTTAGTCGGTTTGCGCCAAATTTTTAAAAAATATCCACAGCAGTTTTAAAGTTATGATAAGAAAACGATTTTAACATCCTGTAGCCTAAAAGTTAAAAGGTTTAGGACATATGCTTATATGTACTTTTCTTTTAAAAATAAGCTATATAGGAATAGGAATATTACTCTGTATTTATAGCCATCAATTAAATTACACCCTGTATATTTAATTTACAATAAAATATTTTGAATTAAATTTACAGTTTTTATTTTACCCACTTACCTTATCTTTGTTTTTTAATTATATGTAATTAATTTAAAGGCGATTTTTTCGAAAACCGATTGTTGTATCACAAATTTGCCAGAAAACAAATATATTTATTTATCTTTGGCCAACCTAATATTGAAGCTGGTAAAAATAAACATACCATAAACATAAAATGTTGGTCAATATCAGTGTTAACCACCTAGATTTTCGCCATTAGATTGATTTTTATCTACCTTTTTAGTATAAGGAATAAATACATTGTCCAAATTAATAGGGGTGTGCAGATTTTTTTAAGATTTAGGGCAAAAGTGTAGACGTAGTTCAAAGAAATTCATTTTAGGATACATATTTATAAGAAAAAAACGTTTAATTTTGATCTCAGGAATATGCCCTTAAAATATTTGTAGCCATTTTTAAAAACGCCCTGTGTAAAATTTTATGTTGATTACTCCAAATTATTACTTAACATTTGAAATGTTACTTTTAAATTAAATTAACAAGTGGTACAAGAAACATATTATTATTTTATTTTTACCATATTATTGTATTTGGCCTTCAAAATATATCGTTAACCTATAAAAAACTAATTTTATTTATAACATTTTACAAAAAAAAACGGATAAAATAAAAGATAACTTTAAAAAAATGTGACTATGATTAACTTATATAAAATGTTCCATTGTTATAAAAAATTTCTGTTCTTTATAATGGTTTTGATAACTTGGTAAGTGCAAGATATATTTTAAAAATCGTATGTATTAATAAAAATCCAGAAAAAGTGATAACTTCAAGGATAGCAACATCATTAAAATTGTTTTGCTGAGTACCTATTCAGTAGATATTTTTTTATTTCTTGGTATACAGGGTAATACAAAAAATGATTAGAAAATTAAAGGGTCGATGCTACATCAGAAAATATAAAGAAAAGTTCATATAAAAATGGATCCGGAAATTTCATGTTCTTAAGATACAGGGTGTTAAACTTTTCAAAAAACTGAAAATTTTAAAAACACTTATTTTAGTTAAAATTGTAAGATTGAATGATAACCTTATTAAAATAAGTATGTATTGTTGTTGTAGTTTAATTGTGTCAATTGGAAGTTATATAGCATAATTTTTAAAAGGTCCCACAATGCATCTTTTATGATCCATAAATACGAAATTTTCTTTTCTCCTAAACTAAACAAGATACAACAAAAATTAAGAGACATATGTACAAGCAGTATTTTTATTTGCTTAATTTAAAAGAGCACTAAAATTTTACACACATTTACACAGTCAGTAGTGTAACTTTTTATTGTTAGAAGTATTTCTTCAGTTGCAGCTTGAGACGCCACTGGACCTATTAAATGGAATTAAGTTAGTACTAAATTACACCCTTATTGCTATAAATACCATTGTCAAATAAAAAAAAATGGGTAAAGGATATTTAATATATTAAAAATAAAACATTTTTTTTAAGTTTAACACCCTGTATCTGGAAAATGAAAAATTTGCGGATCAATATTATTGTTAAATTTTTTTCATATTTTTAATGTTAAACAATGCCTTTAAATTATTTTAACAACATTCTGTAAACCCTGCATTTTTTCTCTATATCATACTAAACATATCTACATAAGTATATAATTCTGAAGTTAATACCTGCGTATATTTTAGAGTTAAAAATCCATATTTTATTTTAAAAACATTTGAAATATTTAACCATATGAAGCTTAAATCGTGAATCAGGCTTTGCGACATTTGAAATGGCATTATCGAAGAATTTCGCAGTTTGTGGCAAAATGCTAGAAACCAGACATGATTGGTAAAGCCTTGCTTTCTAAAAATGCGTAAAAGTTTCAGGCAAGAAAGCTAAAAACATTTAGAAATATTACAAATATAAATACAGAATCCGATATTTTTTAAGCATATACAATTTTTCTACAGTCATTACAGTCATTAATTCACTTATAAATTTATATACTACCCACATGTTTTTCCATAAGCTTCAATACATTTTTTTTATTTAAATGGCCAATATAAATTATATCTCTCTTAATAATTAGGTTTTAGTCCCAGGGCCAGCCTGTCAATGTCAAATATTTCGGGTGTCGTCACTTTCTTTGTCGAACAAGTTTATCATAATGTTTTACATGCAAGTTTTAAACATTGTACCAAACATGGTAAGTGTGACAAAACTTTAACACCGATGGACATGATTTGGGTATCGGATTGGGTGGGTTTCGTAACTTTAACCCTTTCTGCACAATGTTAAAAAAATTGCATGTAAAACATTGTTGGTAACTTTTCCGACAAAAAGTGACGTGTTTGCCCACTTTGGCATGCGAAACATTTGACATTGACAGGCAGGATTAAAGCGCTGGTTCCAGGGGCGGTCATAGGGGGGCATGGGGGCCATGGCTCCCCTCTTGTATGCGACATCCTTTCTATTTTATTGTGTTTCATACATGTCTAATGGCAAATATGGGTATTTATTGAGGCCCCCTCAAGGTTGGTTCGAGGAATGAGGCTAAAAATTTGAACCTCCTTTAAAAATTTTTGTTTTTTGCCACCTCACACACTTCTCCTCGGCCCATGCCCCCCCTCAGAAAGTCGTTATGACCGCCCCTGGCTGCTTCCATATATGGCGGTATGTTTATTCGAAGTAGACTCGTCAAGAGGAACCCCTCCTAAAATTGTTTTAAAAATATTATTATCATAAAGTCTATTTTATTACTGGCCCAGGGAATTAAGAGCAAGACTGTTAAAAAAATGTTAAGAAAAGGTGCTATAACTTACACCCTACAGTATTTTAATTGCCCTGTATGATGTGATGTTGAAAGGAAGTAATCACATTTGTGACTAAATTATACCCTTACCTTCCTACCCTTTTCTATTAAATGTATTTACGAACTAATAAATTTTAAATTATACTAAGTGACATAGAAATCCGAACACCCAGTTTAAATAGTTTTATTTTTAATGAAATTTAGTGAATTTATTTATCTTACTGTAAATAACAATTGATAAAATTTTCAGCCTTATCAGTCTGACATTCCGGTTTTTATACTGTTTTTTTTTAAATTCACTAACGATCTAAAAATGAATATTGCAGCCGCAGTAAAGATCCAAATTTGGCGGATTTGGTTGTTGACATTCTTTACGATTGGTTACGATGCCTAGAGTACGAAGACCTGCATGATTTCGTCAACTTAGTGAGTTTGATAGGGGCCGTATAGTGGACTTCAAAGCTGGACTTTTTCGGGAAATTGCAGTTAGAGTGCAAAGAAGTGTAGACACTGTGGTTAGGCGTTGTCAGGCAGCGGCTTCAAGAAGGCCGTACGCAAAGAGCAAGGGAACTGACGCCGTAGAACAACAGACCGTGAAGATCGCCGCCTAAGATTATTGGCCTTATGACCGTTTCTCCACTACCAGGTCCACTTAAATGAATGGTTTGCAGAACACGGAAGACCTATTGGCATGCGAAGTGTTTACTGACGAATGAGAAGTTTTCGCCTGTTTCTCATACCGGCCACACTGGGTCCTCCCTTAACTCGAGAACACCGACGTAATCGCCTTGAGGGTGCAGACAAATCTTGTCACTCTTGGGATCAGGAATGGAACAGTATTGTCTTTAGTGAGGAGTCTCGGATTTTGTTTAGGCATGCACGATGGTCGAGCCAGGGTTAGAAGGCGACGTGGTGAAAGGAGAACTACAGTTTTTTGTTGAAAGACATGTTCATCACACTGTTGGAGTTATGGTTTGGGTGCTATAGCTTATGGCTCCAGGCCTTTAATCTTCATCAGAGGTGGGCCATGAACGCGCAGCGTTATATCCAAGAAGTTCTAGAACCCCATCTTTTACCCTATCTTGACACCTGGCAAATCCAACTTTCCAACAAGATAATGCCCGACCACATGTTGCAAGAGTCACAATAGACTTCTTTCAACCTAATGATGTCACATTGTTACCATGGCCACCACATCTCCCAACTTATCCCAAATTGAGCACGTGTGGGATATGATGGATAGGAGATTGGCTTCACGGTAACGTCCTCCTCAGACTTAGAAGCACTTTTGAGAGGAGTTGGTGGTTGCCTGGAATGAGATACCACAGGAGGACATTGACACCTGATCAGAAGCATGCCTAGGCGCGTTGGAGAACAGTGTAACACATCGGGGTGCATCCACACATTATTAAAGGTAAAAGGGTTTTTAAACCAATGCAATCATTTTGAAATTTTTATCATTTACTTATTATGCTTCATTAAGTACTTATACAAAAATTTTATTAAAATAAAACCATTTAAACTGGGTGTTCGGGATTTCTATGTCACTTAGTATAAGTGACACATGAACTAAAAAATCTTTTATTTAGGCTATATTGCAATACTTCATATTAAAATAAATTTTAGTAGGCATTAAAACAAAAACTAATTTAAAGTATAAAAAATGCGTCGCAATGGTAAAAATAAGTTACTTGTACATAAAGTCTAAGAAGTAAGAGTAAGAAAGTAAAAGAAAATTAAAAATCTTTCTAATAACGATTGAAAAAAATCATTTTATCGGTCGTAGGAAAAAATAATAAAATATAATAATAATAAATTAATAAAATTCGTCAGCTAATATTTTAATCGAAATTCAATATAAATTGCGATATAGTTGCGGTAACCACACTATTTACATTTGAAGTATAATTTGATATTCGAAAATTGGTGTTAAACTTTATTTGAATAAAACCCAGTGTTGTCAAAAATAGGACAAGAAATTCGGTAAAAGTTCAGCACATAGTAAATTTTGTGTGAATATAGAACAAAATAAACTGTAAGAGGTACTGGGTTTAACACAGTTAAAACAATTTTAAACCCGTATTGGCTTAATAAGTAAAATAACGTTACTAGTTCTTATACATCGCCGTTATTTTACGTATGTATGTATATTTACTTAAAAAATGTAAATTACAAAAACTTTGTATTTTAATTTCGATTAATAACGGCTTTTTCTAATAAGATTACATGTATTGATACACTTAATTAGGTTTAAGTGTGTTAAACACTAGCAAGTATAGATTAAACAGGGAACTCATGACTCTGAAACTTGTATCATAGGTTAACGCGTCAGTCTTGCTTTATCCTTGCGTTAGACTGTGTCCTTTCCGCGCATTGGCAAATGTTGACTTTGTGGGGTTACGTGGCAATGCCAGATGAATTTAAACCAAAGCATGAAGCACGTGCAACGTACACGTACTTCAGAAATTATTGAAAAAAAAATACGTGAGCATAAAAGGCTTGATTCCGGTGATTAGCGGAGGGCATTTATAAAAATTGGTCAATACCACCCGGCAGAAAATAGAATTTCAAAACAACATTTTAGAGATATTAAGATAAAACGGTGTATTTTAGGTCAAGTACCCATGAAAAAATTAGGTTAATCGTCTTTTATTTACGACTTCTCAGGGCGGAGTCAAAGTTTGCAAATTTTTATTTATGGCCAAAACTCATTTTTTTTTCAAATAAAACGGGGGTGGCTCGTTAGCATATCATAAAAAAACATTTTATTTCGAATAATTTGGTACCACATAGGCGGAATTTCGGGAAAGGTTTGTATCCAAAAAGCATGTAATTAAATAATTCCAAACTAACCATTATACAGTGCTTGTCTGTCTATAAGTCAGGACTCCCCTTCTTAACTCTTAAATTGTTTGGTATTTTTTTATACAAATTTAAAGACTTTAGTAAGACAACATAAGCTAAATTTAAGGCAAAAAATTACAAATATAAATGTCAAACTGAAAAATTGAAGCCATTTTGAAAACAAAAATTAAATGGAAAGGGGTTTGTGTGACACATTATTTTACTCCTGACGAGTACTTTATACCCCAGAATATAAGGTCAGTTTCTTTACCCTCTACAGAATAGCGGTACTTTGAAAATGACCTAAATCCTATTAATCAGGATGACCACATTTTCGAAAGTAATAATGTTAGATATACATAAAGTGCTATTTTGTTGTAGGTCTTTTAAATATCTTTTTAATGGTAATATAATATACAGGCTGCACCATTAAAAATATATATACTTCTGTCCCACCCTGTATATTATCACCCATATCACTATTAAATGAATGGACCTTAAGAAAATACCACAATAAGTATACCTAACATAATTAGTTTCGGAAATATGGCCATCCTAATCAGGCATTTAGGTTATTTTTAAAGCAGTGGCGTTGCGTGACCAAAATTAGGCGTAGGCGAAGTCGTGTCCGCTGGTAAGGTACTCGTTAAAAGCTTTAAAGTAATGTGCCATAAGACCCCCCTTCCATTTAATTTTTATTATCAAAATGACACCCAACTCTCAGTTTGACGTTTGTATCTGTCATTTCTGGTCTAAAATTTGGTTTATGCTGTCTTACTAAAGTCCTTAAATTTTCATGAAAAAATACCAAACAATTCAAAAGTAAGGTCTCCTCGGTGGCGCAGTGGATAGAGCTATGAGCTTTGAAGCCAAAAGTCGCCGGTTCGATTCCCAGCGGGGGAGACATATATAGGTAGTCGTTATTTAAAAATAACGTCCGTGGTGGCACTACCGCGTTGTCTAAAAGGTGCTGTAAAATGCAAAACTGCATATTTCAGTGCCTGGACAACGTTGACGGAACAGGGGAAACGATGGGTTAAACATCTAATAACCCGACACCCACGGTATTCTGGTATTTAGACCTTCGTGGGATGTCAAAAAGATAAAAAAAGGAGGGAAGGTCCTGACTTTAGACAAGCACTGTACTAAATGATAATATTTATTTATGACAACATTATGAATTTATTATGTGTTCTGTAGAAAAAGTCTTACTAGTTATGACTATAAAGAGGATTATGGAAACTTTGACTTCACCCTGAGAAGTCGAAAAAATATATTTATTTTTTTATGTTTGGACAATCCACGAAGACCTAAAGCCTAAATACTAACGTACCGTGGGTGTCTTAGTAAGAGGGAGTTTGTTGACACGGGAATTAAATACTTGAAGATTTGGGGGATGGAAAGACCTCCGCGGGCAGCAGGTTCCACATTCTAAAAACTCTAGGGATAAAGGAACGAACAAAGTGGGAAGTTCTGGGTCTGTCAGTATGGTTCGTAAAATACTTATGCAACAAATTGAAATTTGAAAAAATTAAAATTTTTGTAAATTTTTAGAATATTTTATTTTATACGTTTACATTTAAAACGCAAACAATTTTCAGAAACTTGGGTAAATACTTTTACTGGGTATTGAGACGTCCCAATGCTCTTTTTTATTATTTTATTATAAAGATATAATAGTTAAAATTCTATAAAAACAAAATGCATGATATGCAACGTGTGTTACCTATACCGCGGAGAACGAGGCGGAAAATATTACGTGAAAAGCAGTATCAGTAGCGCCGCGCTTGTTGCTTGCTGCTCCGGTGGGCTGACAGCGTCGATCACCGGAGTTAAGCATCGTGGAGCGCGGTCTTAACGTGGATTTAAGACAGCCGGCGCTGATTTGGGCGACACAACACGGTGTGTTACTAAGGGGTCAGAGGACGGACCGAGCAGCAACCATGCAAGTTATGAAATGAATGGCGTGTGAATGGGAAAAAGTAGAGTCAAGGCAGAACAGGCATTAAATGTCACAGATATCTCAGAATCTCCTAAAAAATCTAAAAATTTTAGAAATTAAAATAATAATCACTTTTTAAATTTTTTTATTTAATTTTCTTTATCCTGACTTGCCATCGAAACGTTGATTTTTGGTTCTCAATTTACAGTTGGACCGTATAAGGATGCATACGAGTGGCACCACGACTTTCTCTGCTGGAAACCGTAAGAGGTATTATAATGGACAATTAGGGCAGAAGCCATGGGAGTACCTATAACGAATAATTTCATTTTTTCATGGCTACTTGACTTAAAATAAACCGTTTTTGCTTTATCATGACACTTGGGATTGGAATTTAAAAAAATTAATTTTTGACAGCAGAAATATAAAAAGTACAACAATATATCTTTGGTGCCTTTTAAAATTTGAAAGTAGCACCAATTCCCGGTTAAACCAAAAGTAATAAAAACAAGTAAATAGATTAACCGATTCACCATTATCTAGACTAATATTATAAAGAGGTAAAGTTTGTAATTTTGTTTGTTTTTAAACCGATTATGAAAACTCTTTCACAATCAGAAAGCTACACGATTCCAGAGTGCATTATGCTATATTTTATTGTGATTGTACAAAAAGTCCAGAAAAAACTAATTTTAACGCCCTACGAAGTGGGATGGGTCGGCTAGTGTTAAATAACAATATATCAAATTTTTCTTTCTATCGTAAAAAAATGTTATCAGTGTTAAACACTCGGTAGAACACCAACAGGTAGAGATTAAACAAAGAATGCAGGCATGTTATTGCCTCTAAACCTTTTGAGTTACCTGAAAGTGTATATTTTGCTTGTTTTATAATAGCATAATTTAAGCTGTTATTACAGTTAAAAGTTTTGTTTCATGACATCTTTCTTGCTGCAATTTTGATTGCATGCATTTTTTTGCAGTTTGAAATTTCTTGCTGCAAGTAGTTTTAATAATAGAGTGTATATAGAAAAACAACTTATTTAATAATTTAAATAAAATTTTTAAGAAAAAAATAAATACACAAAAAGTTTTTTTATTTGTAATTTATAAATATTCTTTAACCAACACTCGATGGTAAATTAAAAATCAGAAATAATCACCAAAATTGCGAGGTTGTTGCAAGAACAATATCGCGTTTTATATTCTTCTTGTATAAAAGAAAAATTGCAGCAAGTTTTAAAAACAGAAATATGCGTCTGCGCAGATAGAAAAAACAGTTTATTAACGCGCCAAACCAGCCCCACCTGAAAAAATTCACCTACCGGCCTAATAATTATTAAGTAATATATCTAGTAGAGTCACCTAAGATTAAAGTAGGTCATTTAATTAAATCCAGGACGTAAAATCCCTGGACCAAGCAGTAAATTTTCATTGCTTGTTTTTTAGGATAAAAGATATCAACGAATTTATATTGGTTAGAGGCCGAAGTGTAGTTTCCCAAGTAATGAGCTACCCGTACTTAATAGACAACTTCGAAGCTACAGTAAGTGATTGATGAAGTCTTTAAATGTGGACTTGGCACTGTTGCCTGGCGGCCACCAGTTTAGGCCAGGGCGAGCTTTACGAAAGTGTAGAGCCCGCAACGAAAAATAAGGACTCAACAGGCACTTTAGGGCAAAAAGTAAAATAAAACTAAAAGAGATTTATTATTCTCCTGCAGTTAAAACGAAATTATGGCTTTTTATCGTTAATTTTAATGCTCCAAGGGTCGGCGAGATTTTGGGTTTATTAGTTTTTAGATGTAAAGTATAATTAATTTAGTAAAAACTCAATGTTTTATATAATACGTATTAATTACCAACGGATTGTCTTTTAGGTTGTACAGGGTGGGCAAAAGGTAGGTAACTTATTTATTTTTTCAATATTGGTTAAATATGTTCAGTATAATATTTCTTTAAAACAATAACAAAAAGTGTATTTCTTAAAGATTTATACAGGGTGTCCAAGAATATGTAGGCAATCTCTTGGATTTATATAGCACACATGAAAATAATGTGACAAATTCCCATAATTTTTTTTTTCCTAAGGCCCCGCTTTATAGAGATATGTGCCTTTAAAGGAGGCCGTCGAAAATTGTTTTATCTTGAATAACTTTAACAGTACTTGGTATAATGCAATAATCTGTTAATATGATAAGAACAAGTAAAAACTCTTCAAAACCGTATTATTGTAAAACATGTGCCTTCATTAGTTCTCCAGGGGCGGACTAATCTTTACACGATGGTGTTGATTATTTTTACACCCTTTATAATAAAAAAATGTAATACGTATTTTTAAATAGCTTAGACCCTGAGCTAAAAAGGTATCCCTGCTCGATGTCGAGAAGTTAATGCGTTTTCGACAAAAATAAGTTTTTGTTTCGTGGGGACACCTAAAAAGATCAGGTTATTCTGTTGCAATTGGTACTAAAAAAACTTATTAAAAAGATTACTAATACTAAAAAATAATGTTGCGACACTGTTAAGGACCCAATATTCTTTGATACTTTGACAAAAGAATGCATAAAATAAAAGGGAGCCTATGTCGAACCGACAAACAAAATTATTAAAGACAGCCCTATTAATTTAAGCAGTAGTTTTTCTCTAAAACGCTTTTCCTTATTTATGGGAGTATATGTTTATTCTTTTATTACACAGGGTAAAACAATATTTGGTACTATTGTGTAAGGGTTAGGCCGCCCCTGGTGAACTAATGAGGGCAAATATTTTACAAGGAGACCATTTTAAGTAGTCCTAACTGGTTTTTATAAATTAAAAAGTGTGTCCAAAAAGTTCAGAAACGCTAAAGAATTTTGAACCAAATTAAATTTAAATTAAATACCTATTTTTTAAACTTATTATTGGATTGCCGCTGTTTTTGGCTATACAATGATATGAAAGTCTAATTTTTCTCTTAGAGTATTATTACTGGAAAAAAATGTTTAATTTAGTAAAAATAATAGGTTTTAAGTGCGTAGGTATTACTGTTTACACCTTGCAAATTTTAAACCAGCGGCTTGACAGTTCTGACATAAGTCAAATTTCTAAAAAAATACGAAATAATACATATTAAAAACAAAATTTAAAAGAGATATACAAGATTAGAAACGGAAAAACCCTACTTTAACTGTTTATTTTTATTTAAAGGGAGCAATTTGACATTCAAAAACTCAAATTGAACTATAGGTATTCCTTATGTCAAAACTGACGAGGCACCAGTTTAAAAGTTGCAAGATATAAAAGGTGGGTAATACCTTCGCATTTTAAACCTATTATTTTTACTTAATTAAACATCTTCTCTGCTAATAATACTTATAGATAGAAAAATTGAACTTCCATACTATTTTACAGTTAAAAGAAGTTGGAACCAATAATAAAATTTAAAAAAATATCGGTAAAATTTAAACCCATTGAATTAATTTCTACGAAATTGAAAATCTCTCAATTTTGCCTATATCAACACTAACCATAATACTCGACCCGAGAAGAGTATATCTGCGTAGTATAAAAGTTAGAGTATTGCATGTAAATATAGTGCGCAAAATCAGTGTGTGACTGGGCTCATTAAAAAAAAATGGGTAATCGAAAAAAGTGCAGCCGAACTGAGGCCTAAACCATGGTATAAATTTAAGTTTTTGGTGAGCAGCCTTAAACAATACTAGCTTTGTTGTCTGCGCACTAAAGCTTCTCAAATACTTCCCAAAGATTTGAGAGTAAGAAATTAAAAGAGGAGATAAGTATATTAACGAATTTATTTAGGCAAAAAATAAATCTAATATACAGAGTGTTTTAACTGCTAGGTATAATTCTAAAGATAAAAAACTACGCATAAATACCATTCATGTTTCTCTAAAAGAAGTTAATATAATATGCAGGAGTAAAAAAATAAAAACGCTGCTTTAAAAATTTAGTTTGCAACGATTTAAAAACTTACTAGTATGCTGAAAATGGCCAAGAGAGAGAGAAAGCAAAATCTCAAAGCAAACACGCTTTGTGCTTGTTTGCCTTTAGATAAAAAGGGTAGAGGCTTCAGAATACAACGTCAAGTCAATAGTCCGGCTAAACATAATCCGAATACAAGCGAAACTTATGCTCACTACACTATTCGTTTATATTACCCGACAATGTTTACTTAAGATCTATTTTTGATATTTGCAACTCTTGAAAAAAGTGTTTTACTTATTTCTTAACGATAAATACGGAGTTAATCATAGAATATTTACATTAAATAACTAAATTTCTACATATTTTATACCTTTTTGCACCATTAATTTCCTTAGCTCTTTACCGTACAAGCTTTTCTTTCTTTCGGCTTCTGCCCCGACAAATTAATCAGTCTATATAAGTTCTTTTTGCGCGGAGGGGCACGCATTACCACTTTTCTGCATACCTTTACAGCCAACTTAAGAGAGCCCTCACCCACTTTGTTTATTCTGTCAGTGTCTAAAGTATGGAAACGACATCCTGTAGAGGTTTTTATTCTTTTTCGAATCTTTTAATATTTAAGTGTACATAAACTACCTCTTTAAGACACTAAACGATACGTTGCACAGTGAGGCCTTTATATTCAAAACCATCTAGAAATCGCAATTTTCATTGTTGACATTTGTTTTGTCATCCTGAAGAATGGTAGGAGTAATTTCCTAAATGTGATATACAGTGTTGCTCATAAAAGCGTGACGGTATAAAGTTATGTTTTTTAAATCACCCTATATTTTATATGTTTGTTAAATGACTCTTAACACTTTTTTATTTTGGGTTACAGTGTATATACTGGGTTAGTAAAAATTACTGCAACTCTTAAATATCTTTAAAAGCTCTAAAGCTACATTTACCAAATTTGGTATCGAGAAGCTATCGGGCCTGAAAAATTTAATAGTATTATCGGCGCCTTTGCCAGATTTCCCTGTTTTGTGCTACACGTAGCTTTTTCGTTTTTTAAATTAAATGTACCATTTATTTTATTGCAATAAATTGCGCGGGATAAATTTTGATGAGTCCACAAATTTTCAAAATTCCAATGCCAAGATATGACAACACCACATTTTGGGTAGAAAATTTAGATGCGCCTAAATATCTCTAAAATCATTTAAGCTGCGTTTACAAATTTTGGCATTTAAGGGGTTTCTGGGCAAGCAAAATTAAACAGTGATGAATCATTGTTGCCAGATTTTTAAATTTTGTAATATTTTAAAAATGTTTAATGGAATGACTTATTTAGTTCAATTGCAATAAAAGAGACGTACCAACTTTAATAAAAATCCAAATTTTAAAAATTTAATATTTACCAGTTGCCGGAGATGACAACACCGCAATTCTTTTTAATTTGGCAACAATGCTGATATTACTGATCAGGTAGGCATGCCAAAAAAACCCAAATACCCAATTTAGTAAACATTTAGCGGTTTTAAAGATATTTAGGCCCTAAATTACTCTTTGCTGAAAGGGTAGTGTATCAGATCTCAACAAGTAATAGAGAATTTTAAAAATTTAAAAGCTTCCTAAATTTGCTCCAATTGTCCAATTTAATGCGGTAAAAATAAATTGAAAAACTTAAATTTAAAAGGGTCTATGTGCCATTTAGGTATTTAAAAGTTATTATTAAAAAACATTGACTTATCTCTATAATGGCATATGAGATATGCTATAAATATCTCTAACTTTTAAAAGTGGGTTTTTATCTATCGAAGAACACTCCTAATATTGTTGGGCATTGTATATAGAACCTTTTTAAGCAACATCTCTATTCTTGGTATTTTTGGCACTTCGACCCTTTTGAAGTTAAGGTATTTAATTGAGCATTCCATTTAAAAAACTAAAAAAGAAGGGTAGCACAAAATTGGGAAATTTGGCAACAGTGCCAAATTTGGTAAATGAAGCTTTAAAGATATTTAAAAGTTGCAGTGCTTTTTCCTAACCCAGTATGTGGTTAAATTTTTAAACTTGGAAGATATTGTGGTTTCTTTTGGAAAAATAGCAATTCAGGCGTTTTTTCGTTTTTTTATAAAAATGCCATTTTTCTATTTTTAAATATTTTTGAAGTTACCTGAGCAGGCAATTAGCTCATAGCTAATGTTTGTACATTTTATTATAAAAATATATTTAAATGATACAGGGTGTTACGCAAACAGTGGTAAACTTTAAAAAAATTAATATTCTTTTTTAAGCTTACCCTATACCTAAGTCAAGTGGTTTTTGCAATATTTTTATTTATTTTTTTTGCATGTAAATATTTATTTTGAATGGTATAGTAACCCTGTATAGTCAAGTCATGTTTTAGAAAATTAAGTCTCGTACCATTTTTTAGTATGACAAAACGAATGTCCCAGTTTGAGAATTCTTATATTCCGATTAAAGTTGCAAGTTCTAGGTGGTTTTTAACCACATAACATTTATAGCCCCAGCGTGCGTTGGAACACCTACTTGATTTTACGCCATAGATAACCCACATTAAGATACTTGGTGGCTAGTAGCATTTTTGGGATCTTTACGATCTCGCGCAGTCAACGAATCGGTGCGTTTGCGAGCATGCATATTTAAAAGATATGGCCAAATACTATACTTGGTTACCGATCCTTATCGTGCTGCCCATACTTTCAACAGGAAAGCCAGAGAAAGTGAGAGATAAATCCTGCCCATTAGTCCGTTTAGCGCACGCGCGTCTAGCGTCGGTGCCGATGAGTGATGACTGGTACCGAAGCACACAAATACATTTTGTCACCCATATAACGTATTTTTTATTTCTCGGAAGCAGCATAACCATTAGCAATCCATCCAGATATGCGGTTAAATAAGTTTGTAGACTGTTTCAGAATAAAAAAAACAATATAGATAAATAAGTTTACCAAAACCAAACGAATAATAAGTAAAAATATTAATACCCAACTAAAAACACCGTAAAATACGCAACGAAAAGGTATTTCAAAACAGCACTAGCCACAGGAAATTTGAAAAGCGATCGGATATTGCAAAAGGAAGTTATCAAGATAGAGTAACTCAATAAACCTGTGGCTTACCACGCAGCCATATTCTGAATAACATTGTATGGTGTTATTTAATAGAAAGATCAAGTTTAATAAAACTCAGGAAACAACAAATACATTTTTGTTTTTTTTTATTACATGTTTTTTTTTTACTACGTATTTTTTTAAGGATTGCATCTAAAATATAGAGCTACAAGTTTTTAAGTACATTTTACTTTCCCTATTTATTATTTTGGCTAGCTTTATCTCTAGGGTTACTACTATTCGTCCGAAGAGTTCGCCGAACTGAAACGACTGTGCCTGTTATTTTATTTAGCCAAGCAAAGTCCAGCTAAATCGAAGTTTAGCGTTATCGTGGGGCGATAGCCAACGATAATTCGCAACGCTTGATCTTATGCTTCGTTCAAATATGTACCACATCCCACAACTCTACCACGTCACGAATTACGTTGCGAACAGAAATCTCGCAACGTATTTAAGAAGGGCACTTTAAACCTTGCACTACAACCATTTATGCGATCCATATTGTACAAATACATTTTAATTTTTCTTTGGATCTTAAAGGTATGATTTCGAGCCCGCGGCAGACTGCTAACTGAGCAAGCGCCAGAGTCATTCACACTACCAGCAACGCTACTCGTTACTTCCCAAGGCGAAAGCGAAATAAGTTTAACGTTCTGGCGCTTGCGTCGGCGGTTAAGTCTACTTGGTGCTTGGAATCATACCCTTAGTCTTGTTACTAGCCTAAAAAGGATAGCCGGTGACGGACAGACGCTATTGAAGAATACAGAATCCTATGACACCCTTCACAAGCTAAGAATCCAGATAGTCAGCCCGCCTTTATAGGTCTCGTTTCACACCAGCCGAAAACGGATAGCCGATGACGGACCGACCCTATCGAAGTGTATGGAGTCTTTTACACGTTTTGATGTTCGAAAAGTCGGCTAGGTCTCATAAGGCTTAATATAATTTTTTATCAGTTTGTCCGGCCTGGCTCGGCAAGTGAGAAACGAGTGTAAGGCTCCATATAATTTTTCATCGGCCTGTCTGGCTCGGCAAGTGTAAATAAGTGTAATTCTCACAAAC
Source organism: Listronotus bonariensis (assembly GCA_014170235.1). Lineage (NCBI taxonomy): Eukaryota > Metazoa > Arthropoda > Insecta > Coleoptera > Curculionidae > Listronotus > Listronotus bonariensis. Next base: position 81,556 of record JACEGR010002793.1, read on the forward strand.
TGTGGATCGGTAGGAACATTGAACTTCAACACTTATCAGGTTAACGACAGCGTTTGTTTCGACGCCCATATAGGTTCACGACGTGTTATGGTTGCACAATGTGGTACAAATCTGGACACGGCTTTAAACCAGGAGTTCTAAAATCAAATAAATAGAGCCTAGTACTGCCAGATATCTCTTCATTTTAACGTTAATGCTAAAAAGTTTTTCGATGACCAATAAGATCCCCAGATTTAACGCCTTTGGATTTTTCTTTTGAGGTTTACCAGGGCTAGGGTATTTTTAAAGACTATTAAATCTGGACTTTTGGCCATTTCTGTATTTCTATATTTGCCAAAAGCTAAGAAAATATATTAAGTTAAGTTAAGATAAATTTTTGGATTCGCCAATAAAAGCTCTAAATTTAGAGAAAATAAACACCAATAAATTTTAGTTAATTCATATGCACGCAACGAATGATAATATATTCGAAAATTGTAATTACTTTCATAGCAGTTTCCATAACTCTTTTTAATAAATAATTTATTACTTAAAGTAAACCACATTTGGGCAAAATGTTAAGCAAAACGCTCAGAGTCAGTTGATGGATGTTAGAGCAAACAAAACTGGACCTATCCTTCTACCATTAAGCAGCAAAAGTAAATATGCATATGTTAGCCTTGTGAAACATTACATTTAGCTTAGTTTAGTAACCTATATTCCCGACCTCATACTGAAATATGTTGGCAGATAAGCTATATTCTATGAGTTTATAGGTTCCATATAAAATGTACCGGAATGGACTAAGGAGAATATACAGAGTTATTAAAATCTGCATTTTCGTGACTATATACTACATCATTTAAAAAGTAGGGGTAACTTTTCAATAAAAATACAAACTTTCGTTATATAAATTATCTCTTATGCTTTCCATAAAAGGGTGTGGGATATATTTAAATTACCAATTAATGCACTTTTACATTAAAATTACACATAAAAAGTAAATTATTATTTAAGATTGTACAAAGTACAATCAGAACTGTAAATTTACAATAGGAATATATTTAGGGCGTTTTCACACACACTGGCAATGTCAGCGCCGGTGCCTGTGACAGTTCCGGTATCGTATAACATTGCTTTTTAAACATACCGGCCTGTCGGTGCCGGAATAAATTTTGGTGTTTAAAAATTTAGATACCTTCCTCTTTTACCAAAACACATTTTCTTATAAAGGCGGCCAAATCTTTTTTGCACCAGGGCGCAAATCACCTTAGGGACGGCCCTGTCAACAAATGTTACCTTCTTGCGATATTTTACCTAAGAAAAGCACCAAAAAGGCAAAGAAGGAACTGGATACATCCCTTGTTAACAGTGAACATAACATAAGAAGGTAGCTTCTACATACTTTTTTCAAAAGGTTAGAGAAGATCATACGCGTAACAACATCGTAATTAAACAATTTATTTGTTTTCAAAGAAACAAAATACACCAACCGCCCTAGCAGCGACAATAGGCCCTTAGCCATGACAACCTAAGGTAGCAAATTTTCGGTGTAGATAGATTGTATTTAATTCCCTTTTTTCAAATTTTCTCGAAAATTGCAAATTTTTTGTAATAATGCCAAAATTTGCATTTTCGTGGAAATGCCCGTAAAATTATTTAAAACGCAGCATAGTCCGATAACGTAGTTGAAGTGTTCCTACGTCACAAAAGATACAAGCTACGACATCCCTTTTCTATTGCTTGTTCCTTTGTAGGCACATTTATTTAACGTGACACACATCACATTTGCACTGGCAACATTGTGAGGTTGATTGAACTTGCAAATGGTGAAATAAATTTTAACCAAATTTAAAAATTATATACAAAAAACTATGAACAATTTTGTTAAAATTTTAATTTTCCCAGGTTAGTTACGTATTTAAGTATTAATTACAATACTTTTTACCCTTGTTAAATTTTGGCTAAAAGCCTATTATTACTGGGAAGACAACGATAAATTAACATAGAAGTCGCATTAAGACATTACTCGGCACCGGAAAATTGGATCCTGTGTAGAAGTGTACGTAACAAAACAGTAAAAACGGCACACCGGAGATCGGCCCGGCTTCCGATTGCCGAATTCAACACCGGCTGCATAAATGGGATCCGGCCACCGGAGCGACAGATAAGTCGGGCCGGGCTATGTGTAAAAATACCAATTTAATTACATTGCATTCGACGTAGTCATCGTTATCGGCACCTGTTTTGCCGGTGTTTGTGAAAACGATCTTAAGTGTAAATTTACACCGATTTTTTACCGAAGATCACTGCAAATTAACTTGTTGTCATGACGCCCTCGTTTCTAAATTAGGACGGAAAGATGACTAAAAGTTTTCAGTTAGTCCAATCACTGATTTGTAATGCGAAACACAGCCAAGCAGGGCTACCATCTTTGTGTAACTTTTGTTTAATTAATATGGTATATTTTATTTTATTATAGTCCCTGGGCCAGTAATTGAAAATTTTAAGCGGGTGGCTTGACAGTTCTAACAAAAATCGAATTCCTGGATAAAATAAACAATAATACTCATGATTAACAAAACTTAGAAGACAAACAAAATTATAAACCGAAAAATCCTACACTTAATATTCATTTCTATTTAAACGGAGCATTTTGATATGCAAAAATTTAAATTGAACTAGGTATTCACTATGTCAACTGACGTTTGAAAGTTGCAAGGTATCAATGGTAGGTATAGCCGCGTCCAGGCTTGCAACAATTCGTTGTGCCGCTCCACGCCGCATACCTTGCCACATAGCGTGGACGTGGACGTGGATGGAATTCATGTCGTTTCAAGGGTTTGGCGAGGAGCGCGCAAACAGGTTGGTTAGTTTGGATGGATGTTTGGCGAACTGTTGCACGTCTGGACGCGGTCTAATGCCTACGAAGGTTACACCTTGTATTTTTACTAAATTTAACATATATTCTGCTATTATTACTTAAAAATAAAATGTACTACCATACCATAGAATCGTTAAAGAGAGCTAAGATCTAATAATATAATAAAAACAACCTATTTCATTTAAATTTAAAAAAATATATTTCTGCGGAACTGAAAATCTCGCAGTATCGCCGATTTCAACGCTGAATTCAAAGTATGGTTTTACCCGTAAGTACCAAATTTTGTTTAATTTGGTCTAAAACCCTCCGAGATATTGAAGCGTTTCCAGACTTTTTGGACACACTATATAGGTATAATATGTCAATTATGTCTTTTACGTTTTTTGTTTCAATTAAAACAGTTCCACACAAAAATACTGGGTTTCAAACCCAAACTCAGATTTGTCTTGATTTGATTTTTTATGGATATTTATCTGGTTTTCGCCTCTGAATCTTAAAATATGTGTTTCTGTAAATAAATATAACAATAACTTATACAAAGAGTAATAAACAGCTTAAAAAAATGAACCGACTTTAAGACAATAATAAACCTCACTAAAAAAAAGAAAAAAATAAGAATTCGGGCAACACCATACCTATTATGGTATCAAGGTATAAAAATCTTTTGTTTATTTAGTTATAACCATTTAGTAGTTTAGCACATATATATTTTAAAATTATTTTTACTTTTTAGTTGAGTTTTATTATTGTCTTAAAGTTGGTTAAATTTTTTTTTAACGGTTTATTTTTGGCTTTTTGGGTTCTATTTTTACTATTAAATTGGTACACATTCACTTAAAAACACAGACTATAGTTAAAAGTACAAGCACGTGAAATTTGATTGGTTTAAAGCGAATTAAAAAGCAAATTGAAAAAAAATTATATATATATATATTTAACTAACCAAAACTAACCATGACCCTGCGAATGTAATAGTTTTGCATGACCGTCTGTAGCGCTTTCAACCAGTGAAATTACACGTGCTTGTAATTTTTACTGTAGTCTTAAAAACACTACTAGTACTCTTTTAGTAAGGTAAAAAATTTAATTTTGTCCCAAGGTTGTCGAATCTAAATGCGCCTCGTTATTACACGTGCTTGCAATTTTTACTGTAGTCTTAAAAACACTACTAGTACTCTTTTAGTATGGTAAAAATTTAATTTTGTCCCAAGGTTGTCGAATCTAAATGCACCTCGTTATTATCGAGCATATTCCCTACCTAGGGGCAGCTTTGCCGCACGAACAACATACGGCAGAGAAAAAAATTGGTCTAGTACCTTTTTTGTTGCGATCCTGACTTGGTTTTTTTATGGACCCACTGCGAAAGTACACTTCTTCAACTAAAAAAGAATTTATAAATTCGGTCCACAAACGCGTAACATACATATAAAAAAACATACAGGCGATTTGAGAACCTCCCCGTTTTTGAAGTCGGTTAAAGAGAACAATAATTAGGAATTTAAATTTTAAATGCTTTTAAAAGTAGTTTCTAAAGAAAATAGCATAGCAAAAGCACCTTAAAAAATATATATGATGGAATTCAAATTAATTAAAAATCCCTGGATTTACATATTTTTTCAATTCGTTATTTTAGTGTCCTATCTCGTTATCTAAAAACTGCAGCGAAACTGAAAACTAGGGCACGTGAAAAAATTAGCAAAACCGTTTTTAAAATTTGCAGACTACACAAAAAGTAAAATACACTAAAATTTATTTTCTTCGCTTTTAAAATCTGCACCTGGCACCCTACTAGAAAAGGTACAAGCATATTACTTTAACGAATTGGATCTATTGAAAATTTTAATTATATTTTTATGGGCTCGGTTAGCCAAAAAACCGCTTTATTGCTTCTGAAAAAAATACTTTTAGCTTAAATAGTTATTTTAATACTGTTTGGTTTTTGTGGTATATGTATTTTTTCACCAAACCTTGCTAGTTAAAATCTATCAATAAAAATGAAAGAATTTTAGAATTATGTAATATATTATAAAATACCTCGGATTCCTGTATTTTACTTGGAATAAAATTTTTATTACTTTTCCCAAAGTAAAATCGTTAAGAATTAGCTAATATGGTTCCTCTTTTAGCAGCTTTAATTAAAATACCACACATTATTATTCTCATGCATCCCCTAAGAGCTCATCTTAAGAATCCCCAAACATCGCACAGAGTCTGCTTTCTTGCGGCCTTTCAACCCTTTTGTAAAAATAAGTAACTCTTAAATATCTTTGAAACCACTCAAGCTGCGTTTACAAAATTTCCTATTTAAGAGCATGCTTAGAACAGCGAAAAACATAGACATTGTTGAAAATGCGGTGGTGGCATATCTTGTCAAATGGTAAAGATAAAATTTTAAAACTTAAAATCTTACAAAATTTGACAGCCTATTTGATTGCAGTGCAAAACTAGGAAATCTGACAACAACGTACATATTACTGTTTAATTCTGCTTGTCAAGTCACCTCGAAATACCAAATTTTGTAAACACAGCTTTAGCGGTTTCAAATACAGGATGTTCCTTAAATACATGATAATATTTAAGGGGGTGATTCTTGGACTTATACGACGACATATGTCCTAATCGTCTTAACTTTTAAGATACAGAGTGTTAAAATTTCAAAAAGAAAACATTTTTTTTTAATATTGTAACCATCTTTTACCCAATTTTGTTTTAATTGGGCAATATTATTAATGGCGTTAAAGGGGTAATTTATCACTAACTTAATTACATTTGATAAGTCCAGTAGCATTTCAAAAAGCAACTGAACGAATATTACTAACAAAAAACAATACGGCACTGCCTGTATTAATGTGTGTAAAATGATTGTGCTTTCTCTAGATTAGGCAAATAAAAATACTGCTTTTATGTCTAGCAATAACATATAGAACAAAACTGGTAAATTTAACTATATTGCCGACATCGTTCGGTAGTTGTATATATGGTTTAAAAGTCATTTAGGAGTATCGATACTTTTTTCTAAACCAATATATATTTTGTACTGTAAATTCCCATATTTAAAAAAAAATAATAATAAAACACAAATATTGATTTTATGGCAATTTTATTTACCTTTTTGAATTAACTAAGTAACATGTTTTTTGTAATTACAAATCAAGTATTCACAGTATTGTCATTGCAAATAAAACGGTACAAGAATTTTGAACATAAATCCACAAAAATAAAAACACATGCAGTTAACGGTCTTTATTTCTCGTTCTCATTTTGAAAACCTGCAATGTACTGCTTCAGTTCTTCAAGCACTGGCTTGTATTTTCTTTTCCAAATTTCGAAGATAATAGCTTCCATTTCTTCACAAATCTTGTTGGATTCGTGTATCGGTAGAGCCAAGATCAGACGCCTGCAAAAGAATTGTTAAACGTACTTTTATCTTCTGTTAAAACTTTGGTAATTGTCTAGAAAGTATCCGCCACTTTTGACCAAATTTGGTATACGAGTTTTTTTGGGGCGCTAATCACGAATCTAAAGTTTTAGACGGAAACGTTTCGTTTCCGAGATATCCATCATCAAAGTTGGCATTTAAACTAACCTGGTTTTCACTTTATCCCCCCTTTTTTTTGCACACAATTTTTAATTTAAACCTAAAATGGTACACAGTATTTCATTTTTACCTTTTAAAACCTGATTTTTTTACGTATTTTACACTTTTTTAAATTAAATTGCATAGCTTTGCTTTTAATCGTTTTTAAACGCAGCAGATTATGGTGGATGCGGTGGAGCAGTGTATATACGGTTGCAGCATTTTTAAAAGGACCCTTTTCAATAAATTTGATAAAAAGTTTAAAACACATAAAAAAACCGGGTTAAAAGGTGGAAATCAAATATTTTGGGCCACTTTAGCTTTAATTCAAGAACTTTGTGCAAAAAGAAAGGAGCATATAATAAAAATAAGGTTAGTTTAAATGCCAACTTTAATGATGGATATTTCAAAAACAAAACTTTTTTCCCAAAAAAATTCAAATTCGTAATAAGCGCTCCAAAAAACCACCGTATACAAAATTTGGTTAAAATCGGCGTGGCGGACTCTTTCTAGACAATTACCAAAACTTTACCAAAACTTTTTGGACACTTGGTATAATACCCATATTTAAAATATTTACAGCCTTATAACCAATAAATTTTACTAAATACTTAATTAATAATCTTAATATAATAAAATTATCCTATTTTTTTTTTTGTAAAATAACAAAAAAAAGTATTCTTAGGGGCCTAGGTCACGATTCTTCTTTATAAAGGCGGCTTTAAATTATAAGAAAAAAATCAGGACAGCCGTAAAAACGTCTTTTTAACAAGGAACAAGTTATAATTATTTTTATTATTACCTACATCTTTACAAAAATTCAACTTACTTGTCCTGTAAGAGTCCTTCCTTAAATTCGACCCATTCCTCAAGCTCTTGAATGGTTAATTTCTGTAGTATTTCTTGAAAAGCCATTTTTAAAAAGACCAATAACTGAACGCAAAAAAAATGCTTTCCGTACGGGTACCAGGAATTAAATAATCATATTAATACGTCAAAATGCATAGCATGGCTTCCTGTCTTCAAATTTTATCCATTGTTTTTCAAAGGCTACTTACTGATTTTGGTTGATATTTTTGAAAATTTTTATTGAATTTAATCGGGACTAGCGACAAAAATTGATTTTGGAGGTTTTAAAAGCCATGAAAAATTGAATGGTTTTTAAAAGTTAAAGGTGATAAAAATTGGTTAACTACAGAGTGTCTGCAAAAAGAGTGGAATAAATTGTCTTTAATATTGCTAAAAATTAAATATAACAACAGAAGGTACCTTACTTCTTAGTTTTAAAGTTGATATTTCCGGAGAAATCGAAAGTCATAAGAAATATACAGGGTGTACAGAAAAACTTAAAATCAGATTTTACATTTAAAAATATGAAAGGGGGTTATATAAACAGGAGTTTTTAATTTTTTTATGATACGGGATTTTTAAACTATTTCGTCTTCAAATTTATTTTATATTTATTAAAAACCTATTGAAATAGTAATATCAGTTTTGGTACATGCAACTACATACTCCTTAAAAAAATAATTGCATAACCACGGGTGTTTCTAAATGCTTATATTTATATTTATTTAAATTAATAACGTATCACAATTAACTAAAAAGAAATATTAGGAATGAGTAAGGGTATAATTTAATCATAAATGTGACTACTTTCTTGCAACAGCACATTAAACAGGGTGATTAAAAATTATTTATTTATTTCTAACACTTTTAATCACGCTGTGGGATGTATTGTTAGCGGTAAAAACAATATTTTTCCCAAAGTTATAGCTTTACCTTCATTTGACATTTTCTTTTTTTAATTGTCTTGATAATTGATTTTTTTTTAAAGAGATATATATGGCCATTTAAATTTAAGCATTCTTGTATTAAAGTTTATGGAAAAAATCGGGGATATGCGATAATTTTTGTAAAGAGTGTATAATTAAAGTTTACATTTACATATTTAAAACTACTTTCTAAACCAGTTACATTAGTACCGTTCTTGTCAGGAATTTTTATGTTTAACAAAAAAACTGGTTGCCGCTGTAAAATAAAGACTTAAAGATGGGAATCTTTAAACACCTTGTAAAATTAAAATAAAGCATTTTTAGACTACTATACATAAAATATAATCCATTTTTTACATTTTTAATATAATTTTATTTTTAAATATAAAAATGCAGACGTTTTCACTTAAAATAAAATCGTTTGTCTAAAATAATACCCAGTAGGAGACCTTAGGGTCCGAATTTATACCCATGTAAAATATATTTTTTTTAAAAAAGGGCATTGTGCTGCTCAAAATTGAATCAAATCTAACTCCCAGAATAATGATGAAAGTGCCTAGACTGCGTAGACTAGAGATGTGGTATAAACAATTTAGGGTAGCCCCTAAGTAATGAGACAGCATTTAACTAAAAATTGTTTAATTAAAATATTGCGATTTAACTAAAGTTAACGCGGTACAAAAGTTGATATTAACTGAGAACTAGAACTGTTTTATACAATATAAACGAATGATTTATTGTATTCATCTATATACTTCTTGGTTGCACTAAACCACTTAAATGCAAATATCGGTGGTTCAAAGACATTCCTACAAAATACACGTTTTTTTGGCTGTAAAGTATAGAATAATTTACAGGTTTAATTAGGTGGTACATACAGAGTAGCACAAAAAAATTAAGATATTTTAGAGGTGGCGTCCTCGAATTAACGCCCAAAAATTAACATCATATATGAATAGCTTAAGACAGAAAACCCCAAGATACCCAGTTTTATAATAATATTTAAAACGCATTTAATATAATCAAAATAATTTAAAAGCATTTTTTTACACCCTTTATCTCAGTTAATATCAACTTTTGTACTGAGGTAAGTTTAGTTAAATCGGAATATTTACTTAGGGACCACCCTGTATATGCAATTATTTCTTTATTCTTTTATTTTCCCCTTATTGCCACCCTCTCCAAAACACTCTGTACATAAAAATATAGTAAAAAAAGTAAGTAAATCTTGTAAATATTCTTAGTGACTTACAATACCAAAAAATAAACAAGTATAAACATTTAAACCAAAACCCGTTGGTAATGAACTGAACTGTAACTCAACGAACTAAATTTAAATTAAGTTATACAATTACTCCACGGACAAAAAGCCAGTTCAATTTGCCTTAATCTAAATTGCTTAACATTCTCTTAAGACAATCGATTCGTTTCAGCCATAAATCTTTCAGATGTCACCCCAAGAACTGGCAACCCTAAAAACTGTTTAAGGTAAAAGCTGTATACACTAACAACAAAACTAAATACTCTACTAGTTTATAGGTTTAGAAACATACCATTTTATGTCCCCCAATTATAAATTTGAATATAATCAGAACATACAGGATGGGTTATATCAATATAAAAAACACATGTCTACCACAAAGCTCTTTGCATGCATGGCACCAGTTGAAAGAAATATTTTGTCAACTTTGAAAATAACCAAATATATAAAAAGAGAAGTGTATGTCATGATACTCTATATTGGTATAGAATATATGGTTTTTGCTAATTAATTTTACACAGAAAAACCCACAAAAAAAAACACACAAAAACACAGGAAAACCAAAGATTTCTTAGGTCAAAATATCAGGATTCAACCAAATATACCTGTATTCAAAAGTTGTCACTGTAATTCGGATGATATTTGATATTTAAAAAATATTAAAAAAATACTCGGTATTTAAAGGTGTTTTGACATAAACTCTTCAGATCCAATATTTTTCTTTGTGAAAACTAAAGGGCGTTACCTACACTACTTTGAATTTCTCTATAAACGTCTTAACTTTTTAGGCTACCCTATAGTACCATCTAAGTATACCAAAACTAAATAAACTCTCACATGCTTTCTTCACAAAAAAAGTTATATTTTGTAAGAATTTCCCTAAGCAACCCTTTTTTAAGATATTTGTATATAAATTATTTAGTACAACTAAAAAATAACGTTAATTACAGCGTTTTAGCAATAACTATTGTCTAGGATCCGGATAGAAAGCAACCTGCACCCATCCGTTTACCGGATAAAAAACTATTTTATATCAAATATAGTATTTAAACAAAGGTATTGCTATAGGGTTGTCTAAAAAATATAGTGAAGGCTACCAATAATTACCGGTCACCATATACATACAATGCTTTTCTAAGTTCAGGAGTCCCCTAATAACTTTTAATTGTTTGGTATTTTTTCATGAAAATTTAAGGACTTTAGTACGACTACATAACAATGATGTGCCACAAGCCTCCCTTTCCATTTAATTATTCTTTTCATAATGGCACCGAGCTGTTAGTGTGACATTTATATCTGTCATGTTTTGTCTTAAATCTGGTTTATGTTGTTTTACTAAAGTCCCTAAATTTTCATAAAAAATTACCAAAAGTTTAAAAGTTAGGTTATTCTGGATATCACAAGTTTAATGAGAATGTTGAGAAGTAAAACGGTGGTTAGAATTTTACGTATTTAATTGTTTAAACGTGGTCAAAAGGTACCCTTTTTCATATTATAAACAAACTTGAATAACCCTGTTTAACATGAGGGTTATTTATTATTAAAAATGATAAAAGTATAAATGTGGTCTTTTTTCAGAATATTTTATTTTAATTCCTCTCATGGTGGCAAACATTTCTTAAAAAATTGAGAAATTATTTAAATGGATACGTTTGTAACGTTTTTACTTAAATTATTATAAAAGACCTAAATTATTGTACCATGAAAAAGAATTGTATAATGTATATTAAAATTTTGGGGATGATTTTCGCAATGACTTTTACCCAAATTTCTTAAAGGGTTAGGTGGGTTTAAAAATTTCAAAAACAATTTTTTTGGCTTTTGTCCTGGTAAATAGTAAAATATGTTTAAAATATTCTTCTTAAATTTCAAATCGATTATAGTAAAATTCTAAGAGATAGACCCTTCAGAAGTTTCGCCCATCTACCAAAGTCAGTGCAGTGCTTTAAAACTTTAAACGCGTTTATCTCAAAACTCATTTTTTAAGTCGGTGGACACGATTTCTCAAAAAGTTATAAAGCGATTTTGTTAAAATTTTGCACACATCTTTAAAACAACATTCAATTTTTTTTTTTGTTCATAACAAAATGTATTTATGAACTTACGAGATATTTTTGGTTTTTAAATTTTGGATGGACCAATAATGGGTATCAGTCCACGGCAAGAGCTTTTTTTTGAGACATAAAGGGAAATGAGGTACCAGCGGTTGAGTTTTTGTAATTTCTAAATAAAAATTTTACAAAATGGTGTTTAAATAAGTATTTGTAATTGTTTAAATTAAATATATCAATTTATATCTTGAAAAAATAGTACAGATACTCTTTTTTGAACCTGTAAAACCCACCTAACACCTTAAAAGGATTCTTACAGAACCTACTAGTATACAAACTTGTAAGTAAGTCAAAAAACGAGTTAAAATATTGTGACTAAAATAATAAATTTGTTTTAAAATAAACGCTCCAGAATAAAAAAATTCTGTGTTTGACCAAGGACAACACATACCGACCTAATGGACAGGAATGTTTGGCTAGATACACTAACTAATGACAGTGATTTACCACATAAATGGGCTTTGATCAATGGCGTAACAAAATAACAACAATATTTGAATTAGTAAATAAATATACAGGATGCTATAAAATCGTTTTTTTTTATTAAAATGAATATTTCTTCAGATAATGTAGAGCCACAAATAATAGTTTTTTATCTAAAAGTTTTACTTGCTTTTTTATTTGTAACACTATAGAATAAAAGGTCCGTATATGGTTCTTTTTTGTTTTTTAATACATTTTCTTATTTTTAAGTACTAGTATACTAGTATAAATATTTATTAACAAATAATTGGTTATACATATATCTATATTTTTGAAAGAGTAAAAATATATATTTTTTAATTCCTCATTATAAAAATACTCGTAACAAAAAAGAGTGAAATATGGGCCACCTTATTAAAATGCAAAAACAAATGTTATTGAATGACAAACAAATTTTAGCTACTCTGCCAAACAAATGTGTCAATAAAATGGCAAAAGTATAAATCTGGACACCATTCAGAGGCAAAAGATTGTATTTTAACTTCTCGAGTTAATGTATGGTATGCAAATCTTAACGATTTAAGGACCCTGGATTAGAAAAATAATGTTACTTTCTTTAGCTTTATTCCCGCGTGGCAAAGATTTTTTAGAGTCTTTAATTTACAATCAATTATATATTGCCACGACTAAAACCAGTACCATAAAGTTAAGTGTATGTTGTTATTCTACGTTTTAACTGGATATCATAAGTTTAATAAAAAAATTGGTCAGTGTTATAGTTACATTTTTTGTTAAGTGATAAAATAGTGCCAACTAATTTTATTGGTTAGAGATATCCGCTTTCACATAAACAGATTTTAGTAACTCTGTCTAAGAAAAGGGTTATTAAAATGACGGGAGTATAAATTTGGACACGATTCAGAGCTGAAAGATTTTAACTTTTCGCGTCAATGTATGGTATGCAAATATTAACGATTTAAGAGCCTTGAATTAGAAAAACAAGGTCATTTTCTTAAGCTTCATTCTCGCGTGGCAAATACTTTTTAGTTTCTTCTAACCATGACTTTCGTCCTACGCAAATATGAAACTAGTAGTGTGGTTGAAAGAAACATAATCTATAGGCAAACATCTTTGTCTTATTTAAAGTTACAATTAATTTTATATTGCCATGACTAAAACCAGTCCTTCGGCTCATAGAGCACACAAGAGTTTCTCTTTAGTTTACTTAACTGCCAGGGGGTAAATGGAAGCCTAGCTTTGTCTCGGTTTACTTCTCCCAATATTTGACTTTCTATCGCAAGCTTTTCGTTTAACCACAAATAATATTCTCTTGTGTTATTAGTTTCACCCAGCCCATTAAACAAATTTTATTTTAGGAAGTGACCCTCCTTACAATCAGTTTTTAGGTTATTAATGTATTTTTTAACTGTTTTACTAAAAAATATGACAAGTTACTGGATTGTTAGTTAAATAGCCTTATAGCCCAGTGATCTTTAACATTTTAAACGAGTTTCTCTAAAAGTGCTTTTATTGATTTATATGTGATTTTTAAACAGATCATTTTTTTGCAAAAATAAAAAAAGAAAAAACTTTTAACTGCTTGTAATTTTCTTGCACTGCAAGGTTACATCTGTCGAACACTGTCTGTACAGACCATGCAGATTTTTACACTAGCCAAAGGTCTTTCGTTCAGAGCTAATTTAGATTACCACCCGCAAGACCGGTTTTGAATTATTTGGTCCTCATCTATACGGTGTATGCGAAAACAAAAAATCCAAAGAATTCCGTAAAAAGCGGTAATGTGAAATAAACGGAGATTGTAAAACCAATTTGAGTTTGTAAAACCAATACGAGAAATATAAGTATGTTTTATGAAGCAGTCAAAATCATTCTACAAAAATTAAAACAGGAAACAACTCCTTACTGCTTCCGATTTTGACTGCTGGTTAAGAATTTTTTCGTTAAGTATTGGTTTTACGCCTCTTGATTCAAATAATTCGACACCGGTCTGCGGTTAGTGATCCTAATTTGCTCTAAAAGAAAGACCTTTGTCTAGTGTAAAAATCTGCATTTTCAGATCGGACAATGTTTGGCAGATGCAACCTACAAAACAAGATGACATTTCGTATATTATTAAAAGAGTATTAGATATATTTGCCGACTCCGGTAAAACTGGATGCCGAATTCACTGCAATTTCAGTACTGCATCGACGGTGAGTTTTATATCTTACCGTAGAACAACGATATTTGTTTTATAAGAAGACTCGTGGTTTCTGTGCTGTTTCACCAAGGCACTGATAAATTTCTGTAAGGCAGGCGATACACGTCAGTGAGACGTTTTCTCTTAACTCTTCAAAAACAGATACCGGATCAGCTACATAACTTACCACATAGGCGATGTAAGGAAAAGAACCAGTTTAACGTGAATACTTGCATGAAAACATCTTTGATTGGATGAGTCACATACATCCTTTGTTGTTGCTTTACTGGCCCAATACCTATTTGCTTAACCAGTATAATATTTCAATATTTTATTGTAGTAAAGAATTATTCTCATTTATCGTAGGCAAAGCGCGCACGGAAGTGATATGACGGAGTCTTGGTGAGGTAGTGGCTTTTGAAACCTCTCGAAAATTAAACATCTTGGGGACTAGTGATACCCAACTGACGCCACACACTTGCCTAATAACATTCCACCGACAGTCTACCTGCCACTCTACTGCCACTGGCTCACCACCTCGCCGCCACGTCACTTCCCTGCCATTTCAGTGCTCGCCTTGACTTTCAAAAATATTTATTCATGATTTTAATGAAAAAAAATACAAATAAAAGTTAACAACTTGATATCGGCTTTGTGTAAAGTCATTAATAGACGTTTATTAAGGGTTATTGGTAATCAAAATTTATTAGATCTATTAGAGATACTTTTGATTGGGGGATGTATTTAGATGAACAGTTAAGTGAAAGAAGCAACAGGATCTGAAGGGTCGAAAGGGGTCATAGTAAGCGCACGCTTGCCAACATTCGCACGCGACTGTGCAGCGAGTTAGGCCGTTACAGCCACATTTTCAAGCAAGTTCGCGAAGAGCCAAGTTGTGTACAGCTCTCGAGAAAAACTCTTACGACTCGGAAATAATTTTTTGTTGGTTAACTTTTCGGATTTGTGGGTGCTAGATTTTTGTTTTCAAAAGTGGCCGGTAAGTCCTTTGTCTTTTAAAAAAATAAAAAAAATGTGTTATTGCTAGTTTAAAAATTGTAACAAAATTTTAGTTTGCTGAATTTTTTTTTATTTCTTAACATTTAAAGAGCTATTTAAGCTGGTTTGTTTTTAAGATAAGTTAGCGTGTATGGATAAATAACTTGAGCACACGCCGTACAACTGAAATTAGAAACAAAACATAATCGAGAAACAAATCTTAATAATTTTAAATTTTGCGCGCGTAGAGTATGCACGTCTGAGCAAGTTGGAAAATTTAGATATGCAAATAACTTTAACTTTGAAATACTTGGATAATTTAAGAATATATTTTGTAACTTAAAGTTTGCAACTATTAATTTCTTAATTAACAATTTATTTTAGGAAGAATGGTACTTCGTAGTACTTTATATTGTGTAAATAATGCCTCTGAGGATACGATAGGCAAATGATTTTTAAAATCTTTTTATTCACTAATACATATATTTAAAAAAAAGTTTTTTTAAAAATTTAGTTTATTATTAAGTTAGTTAGTCACCTGTGATCATTTAGAAAAAAAATGATAATATCTAAACAACTCTTTACACTGTCTATGTAAGTTGGTGTTATATGGGAAACTTTTTTATTATTGATGTTACGAAAAAAAGTTATTGTTCATAAAAAGTTCTGCATAGTCCAAAATTAATAAGCAACCATCAGATATCAAATTGTATCAGTCATCTACAAGGTTTGGCCAAAAATGTAATTTTGGCTTAAGATGAAGGTACCTGTATTTTTGCTAATATTAAAAATTATTTTAAAGAAAAGATGTTTAGAATTAAAAATTACCTCTTTATTTGCAAACGTATTTTTGATTTTTTTCCTGCCTAATGCTGAAAATTTAGATTTGAACATTGGTGCACTACATTTAAGGATTGTAAATGTCATAGGACAGTTTCAAATAAACTTTTTAATTTATACTTATTTAAACAAGAAAAATGTACGATCCACTAATGTATATATATAAATTTTTGAAGAAAAAAAAATATTTTAATATTCATATCTAAAACTTATTTTCATTTATAAACATCTTTTCTTTATAATAATTTACGATATTAGCAAAAATACAGGTATTTTACTCATGAGCAAAAATAATATTTTTGGCCAAATCTTGTAGATGACTAACACAATTTGATGTATGATTATATTTTAGGTTTCGGACCATGCAAAACCTTTTATAAAGTTTTTTTCGTAAAATTTTTAATAAAAAAACTTTCCCATATGACGCAGACTTAAGTAGACACACTGTATGTACCTAATTTTTAAACTTTGCAGTAAAGGTAATTAAACGTTATTTTTTATATTTATTTTACAATCCTAAAATGTTTTTATCGGTTTCCCTAAACCGCCGTTTTTAAAAATAAATTTTATAGTACATAGTTGTATTTTTTTACAAATGGGCAGTTTGACACGAGCCGTCAGGCGGGTGCGCAATCCTATGAATTGCATACTATATTTTTTCTACGACCGTTTACATTTTACAATTTTAATTTCTGACTTATCTTAAGATAATGCTATTATTAATTTTTTAAAATTTTATTTCCCAAATGACAAATGTAAGATTTAGTGACCTCTTGGTTTAGTCAATGTTACAAACATTGTGATAATGCAACAATTATTATGGAAATAATTTTTAGATGGTAGTAAAAAACACCATTATAATGTGTAAAAAAACTTTTTATTATTGGAGATACAAAATTGGTTAAATTAGTAAAGTTGTAGTCTTTCTTCCGCTGATTAACGTGCTGTCAACCGAAAGACAATTGAATATTGGGTTTTCGATTTATTACAAAAATATTCTTCTTTAAATAAAACACCCTGTATATTATATTAACATTTGAAAGAACTATCAAAGAGCATTAAAAAAGTTTACATGTGATATGTCCAATTTTTAATGGTTTCGGAAATATGACCATCCATGGGAATTTAATAGTAAACCGGCATTTTTTAAATAAAACACCGTGTATATGACATTACTATTAAATAGATATTTTTAAAAGCTTTAAGAAAATATAACATTTGATATATCTATCTCTTATAATTTAAAAAATATGCCCATCCAATTTAAAAAAATAGTAGATATAGTGTCTATTTTTATCTTCGAACTAAACTTAGTTCTTATAGCTTAGAGCTGAAGATATATTGGAAATTTAACATAGTTTTTAGATTTAAATGGCTATATTTTTTAAACTATAAGAGATAAACATATCAAATGTTGTATTTTCTTAAAGCGCTTTGAAATATCTATTTAATGGTTATGTATTATACAAAGTGTTTTATTTAAAAAGTGTCGATTTAATATTAAATTCCCAAGGATGGCCATATTTCCTACTACTAAAAATTAAATACACATCACATGCTGACTTTTTTCTACAGCTCTTTAATAGATCTTTAGAATTGTCATATAATACACAGGGTGTTCCATTTAAAAAGTACATTTTTTGTAATAAATTAAAAACCCGATGTTCAATTGTTTTTTGGTTGGCAGCAAGTTAAACAGCAAAAAAAAGTACTAAAACTTTACTAATTTACACGACTTCGTATCTCCAATAATAAGAAAGTTAGCAATAGTGCTGACTTAAGAATGATCATCCTGTATAGTGTACTAAAGTAAAGTACTTTATCTTCATAATTACGATTTAAAAAACAGAAAAAGAGATTATTTGAAAATCTTCTCCACCATGGTAATATATTTTTTGTTTAACCTAAATACACTGCTTTTTAATAAAAAAATATTTATAATTTATTAAAAAATATTTTTTTATTTGGGTTATATTAACAAGATAACCCTTAGGCCATATCAAATCTCGAAAAATAATTTATTCTCCTTAAACTTGAAATTCTCAAGATAAACTTACTTTTAGCAAAACAATTTAATTTTATTTAACAAAATCCCTTAATAAATCCCAACATTAATAAAATATTTGGTTGGTATCTAAACACCGCTTAGGGAAGTTTGAGGAAAAGGTTAAAATTGTTGGAAAGTGGCTTTAAAAGACATCGTTCAAAACTTTCTAAGAAATTTTACTTTATCTATAATAAAGTAATATACTTTTTATGCAAAACAACATTGCTGATAATTGTTTAGTTAAAATACAGGATGATTCAATATTTACCACAAATAGCTTATTGGAGTATTTTTTAAGATAAAGTGAGACTTTTTTCCTTTAAACATATGTTCCAAAACGCACTTTTTCCCCTGGCTGGGGCTGGCAGGACAATGGTAGGTCCTGAGCCATACTGTGGTATTTCGTCATGCCAAGTAAGGTCATCTTAGATCATGGATCATAAGGAAATTCCAAGACTGGTGGATAAGAACACCAGGACAGCGTCAAGCTAAAATATTTAGAATTTACGACGGATCTTCCAAATTACAACCGGAAGGCGGTAAGAGTAATAGTGGGTCAACTAACAGGTCATTGCAGACTAAATAAAAACCTGGGAACCATGGGCCTAGCAGAAGAAAACCTATGCAGGTTCTGTCAGGAGGAATTAGAAACCGCAAAACACGTATGGTGCTACTGTGAAGCCCTTTGTCGTCTAAGGCTTTGCAAGGCTGGGTAAAGAAAAACCTAGCGGCAAGATTTACCAAGGAGCCGGTTTTAAGCTTTTGGAGTCTGATTAAAAAGGCCGGCTTGGATAGCGTGCTCTTACCCATGGACGGAGGACAGACAATAAACCTGACCAGGTTGCAGTAATAAAGAATATACAATCCACCCCCTAATCTAATCTTATTTAATAACAACTACAGTGTAGTTATTTACCACAAAATTATTCACCATGGTAAGAGAATATAAATAAAACAAGTAGTCATAGCCTTTATCTTATCTTTACTCTTTAATTATACATTTAAAAAAAAATACATTTACTCCTATATATTCACTAAATTTTGCAACACTCTCTGCATGCTTAATAAACGTCATGGAAATATATTAAGCTTTTAAACTCTTGTTTTTAAAATTAATATAGGAATATTCTAAAATAAGCTCTAAAAATATTTAATAGATTTTTGGCATATTTGCGGTGATACAATTATTTTAATTTCATGTAACAATTTAATTAATAAAACAGACATTTTACTTGTAGTTACTGTTAGAAATATCTTGCCTGAAAACTATGCAATTTACCATGTGCATGCCTTGATGTGGCTTGGCGTGTAGCATACATTTAAAAATTATGACACTGTTGTGTACCAGCACTTGCTGGAGAAGAAGATTAAAAATAAAAAATATAATAAGCAATAAAGACAAATGAAAACTTAGGAATTGTTAAGGTTTTTAAAGGTATTTTTACGGTTGCAAACTGACGAATTAAATATTTAAAAATACACACTAATGGTCTCTTTTATGCATACTTTTACAAACCATTAATAGAAGCACCCAACTTTACTTAGGTCTTTTATTAAAAAAACTAGCTTCTAGTTAAAATTTTATTTACTTATTAAAATTATTTTTTTTAATTAAACAACACAACACACAACATTTTTTGTATATTATAAAGTTTAACGTGCCTGTAAACACCATTTTTAATAGCTTCATTTTATTTTAATAATTTTTAAAAAATTTTACTCTTATTCTGCCCTAAATGAAAAAAAAAAATAAAAAAATCAAACGATTAAAGAAAGATGTCTATTTTTTTTACCTCTGACCCTTATCCTTTACAATCTCTACATTAGTATGCACATTTTTGGTAGCCTATTATTAATACCATGGTAAACGTTTAGAAGTTATAAATAAAATACGATATACATAAAGTGTGTTTAAAAAGTTTTAAGACGCTCAAATATCTTAGGGAATTTTAAATCAAACTGGATAAAATTCGGTACTCTAGTGAAAACCATACTCTAAATTCAGTGTTGATATCGGCAATGTCGCCAGATTTTTAGTTTTGCAAGCATCAATTTAAAGTTTTTGCATTCAAATAAAATATCTATTTTTTATTTTGGATTCCTTTTGTTTTCTGCTATACAATGGTACCAAATTCCAATTTTTCTTTTCAAGTATTATTAGCATTTTTTTTATTTAGTTAAACTAATGAGTGCAAGGTACGTAGGTACTACTGTTCTGAAAAATTAAATTTCTAGGTAAAATAAACAATAATGCCCATTACTAACAAAATTTAAAAGAGATACAAAATTATTAACGAAAAAACTTATTGGATATTTTTATTTAAATGGAGCATTTTAATATTTAAGAACTTAAACTGAACCAGGTTTTGTTTTCTTTTGTCAAACTGACGAGGCACCAGTTTGAAAGTTGCAAGGTATAAATTTATTTATTTATTTATTTATTTAGCGCATCAACCTCTTAGGGTTATTAGCGCAAAACAAACAGTTACATATAAATAAATTTACTTAACAGTTTTTAAAGTTCATTTATAAGTCCAGTGGCAGTAAGGAATGCATGGTAGGTAATACCTTCGCAGTTTACACCTATTATTTTTAGTAAATTAAACATATCCTATGCTATTAATACTTCAAGAGAAAAAATGGAGTCCTATACCACTGCATACTAGAAAACAGCGGCAATCCAATAATAAAACAAAGAAATAGATGTCTTATTTAAATTTAAAATTTTAAATTTATTTCTGCGAACTAAAGATCTGGAAAGGGTGTGGCTGTATGCACGTTGCACGTGAAATTATAGGAAAAAGAAATAAAACTGTTATATTTCATGCAAAATTTAATAAAATCCTAAACACAAACCAGAGCGCTGCATCAACCATCATCAGTGCCACTTGTCAACAAACAGGAGTCATAGCTTTAAAGTGCATAAATAGGTGAAATAAATATTTAAAAACAGTAATTCACATTACAAACAAACAAATACATATCAAAATTTTGTTTAAAATATATCCCTTAAAAGGAGCAGTGCAAAAATTTAAAAATTTCCTTCCGAAAGAACAGCATTCCCGTCCATTTTAGTGTTTTTTTTCTCAAAAACAAACATTTTAGGGAGCGTCGCAAAACTAATTTTTTAGGACCACCCTAGTATTTTGTTTTAAAGCCCTTAAGCGTAAAAACCCCACACTGCTTTAGAAAGAAATGTAAAACGGCTGGTGGTTATCATACTCCTCAGCTGTCAGCATCAGTCACTGATATCAGCAACACAATGAACTACCTAACGTAAGCCCTGGCGGTTAGTTATTTTTGAAAATAAAATAGTTTTTTAATTTCCTTTATATGTATAATTAATTTTACATGTTGTTTTAAAAAGTTATAAACATTTAAAACATATTTTTGTGCAGAAACTTTAAATCCTGAGAATTACGGTTTGGCCAATTTGGATTAAAATCATTTCAATAACATAATAGAAGTGTGTGTGTTTGCTTTATGGTGCTTTACATAATACACTTAGAATAAAATTATACCACGCGTTACTAAAAATAACTTTTCCATACTACATACAACTATATGATCTAATGACAAAACAGTTAAAAATACTTGACCTAAAATTAAAATTTTATTTAAAATTATCTCTCTTAACTTAAGTATCTTACAATAACACTTGAAATACTCGTAACTCTCCACGCATACATTTTTAAAATTTAAAAATTGGCCAGTCACAAACAGATAAATCTAGCAAATACGTTGAATAATAATAAGCAACTTCTGTTATTTCTCCTCTTATTACGATGTGTCAAAGCTATGTGAGACTGTGTGTTGTTTAAATGATTTTTATTATATGTAAACTATGTAAAACTTATCTATTTTTACGAAAAAAAACGGTATATTTAGACTTTACTCAAGTAGCAAAGCTTTAATTTTTATCCAACCGTTAATTTTATAAACACATACTCCTTATGCCCCAAAAGACCATCCCTAATTTTTAGGTGTTTTAATATTTAATACCAGCACAATAGATATTACAAAAGCGCTTGGTTTCTGGTTTTGCAACAATTAAACATTTGTAATTAAATTTACACTCTAACGAATAAACCGTAAAGCTTTAAAAGCTTTTCTAAAAGCCATATAAAGTTATATGCTTTTTAAAAAGGCGGGTTTTGAATTTGTCTGTAAGATTTTCAATTTAATAAATATATATTTAAATACAGCCACAAAAACATGTTCATAGGCGTATTAGTTCAAGTTGTGCTTATCCACTTTAATATCCGGATTTATTATTACGTAACTTTTATCTCCTTAGGCCAAAATTTATTTATATTAGGAGAATTACACCATATTGGCAAATTTCTTTTTAACGTCGTAATGTGCCTTTCTACCAGTTTATTAAATGGTAAGTGACAACCCCACTGTAGTGGAAATACAAATTATAGTATTATTAAAACAACTGTATACACAATACTTTTTCATCATTATTTATATACAACCTCTACAACTTTAAATTTAAAGAAATAATGAAAACCATCTTTCGCAAAAGGAAAAACAGTGTAAACAGTGGTTACTGTTGAGGAACATTAGTCCTGTTTAAAACCCAAAGAGAATAAATAAATTAACACAAATTCTTAACGCCAGTAATTTATTCATCAGCTGACAAAATGTAGTGACTTCACCCAGTGTTGCGAATTTTTTCCTGTTACTTTTAGATGGTCATATTTTAAAAATATAAGAGATAGATATATTAAATTTGGTGTTTTCTTAGAGATTTTTAAAATATATTTTTAATGGGTAACAATATTTAGGGCATTTTATTAAAAAATACTATTTCATTGAATACGCATATTACATAAATATTTTTTAAACGCTTTTTGATAGAACTCTTAAGTAATGAAGAAAAAATACGGGGAGTTCTATTTAAATAAATGCTCTTTTGCTTTTTAACTCGATAATACAATTGTTAATTGTTTCTTAGGATCTTAATCTTAAAGAGCGTTAGAAATGCTACTAGTTTACCATTTTAGACAATTTTGTATTTTTACAAATAAAAAAGTTACTTAAGACGCTCACTTCATTTGGAAGACCCTGTATAACTAGTTCAGTTTTTTTAAAAAAGTAACAGCCTAATTTAAATTTACGTTGTTAACATATTGCCAATCATACAATTTAAAAATTATAACAAAGTTATTTATTATTTTGTCAGGCGTCATTAACAAATTTAAGTAAAATTAATGGTCATCTAAATTCTGTTTATAATAATAATTGAAATTGTAACAATACCCACAGAGCACATCAAAAATATGTAATAACTGAAATATGGTAAATGACGGCTTCAAATATTGTTTTATGGTATAATTACCAGAACTAATAAGGGATTTGACCAAAACTATTTTAAAATAGGTAAATTTTTACTTCTATAATTTTTTTTGTACAGGGTGACGCCTTTTTGTTAACCTTGGAGGGCATAGCGAAAACTAAAAAGATAGAACAAATCTGATTGCGCAATCTCGATTTCAATTTTTAAAACAAACCTAATGGTGAAAGTAAATCGTGGCTATCTTGATTTGTTTTGAAGATACAGGGTGTTTTAAAATTTTGTCAATTTGGCCAGGTACTTATAACTTGCTTGATATTAAAGATAGAAAAAAAATCGTAAATAAAAAAGTTTTAGGGATTTTTACTGGGAAATCAGTGGCGTACGTATTTTTTCCATTTATTTTAAATTTAAAGTTATAACACATGGTTCATTTTTTAATGGATGGATGGTTTATCATTAGTTAAAAGGTCCCCTTAAGAGCTATAAGAAATACCACATTTGATAAATTTATTTTAAATAGTTTCGGAAATATGGTCATAATCAGATTTTTTTTACGAAACACGTTGTATAATATATTCCCGTTGCATAGATATTTAAAATAGGTATAACAAAATACATTTAATATATTTACCTTCTATAGTTTTTAAAATATAATTCTAAAAATAGTCGGTATAAGCACTAATAATTGGAAGCTCACATTTCCTAAACTGTTAGAGAAAATTATTTTAAATGTTGTAAATGCAAAAAGGTCTTTTAAATGTTTTTTAATTGTGATTACATATACAGGGTATTTTATTTAACATATGCCATTTTACTATCAAACTCCTGACGATGGCTATATTTCCTAAACTATGAAAAATTACGTATATCAAATGTGGTATTTTTTACGGCTTTTAAGGCGACCTTTCTATTGGTGATAAAATATACAGGCTGTTTCATTTTAAAAAACCCAACTTTGTGTTATAACTTTAAAGTTAATGTTAATGGGAAAAATCTAGGTTTGCCACTGAATTCTACTTCCTAAAACTTTCCTATTTACGATTTTTTCTATCTCTAATATCAAGTGCCTGGCCAAATTGACAAAATTTAAAAAACCCTCTGTATCTCCAAAACAAATTAAGTCAGCCATAATTTACTTTTACCATTGAATTTTTTCAAAAATTAATATAGATATTGCGAGATCTTTTAGTTTCTTTTAGTTTTGGCTATTTCCTACAAAGTCAACGAAATGGCGCCACCCTGTATATCTTAAAATACACAAGTGTCTGTTCTACTTGTTGTTAAATTTTTATAATAAAATCTGCGCTATCCAAAATACAACATAAAGCTTTTAAACTGTTTGTAAATGCAAGATGTAATAAAAAAACACTTGAAAAAATACCGCTGTATAAATCCCACTTTTAGAGCTTGGAGGTTGCTGTGTTAAAAATAAACGTATTTTAAATTTCTTAATATATTAGGATATGACAATAAAATGCTAAAAGACTCTATAGTAGGGGAGCCGACGATGCTAAATGGGGATTTACTCGAGCGTCATAGAGACTTACTTGGTTGCACAGCTTAGATGATAGGAAAAAAAATTATATAATGTATACCTTTTCATCGGTAAGGGAAGCGGCTATAGATTTTTAAATATGTCAAAAAATACTGGTATTATTTTGGCTTATGAAAATCGTTCGGGTCATATCAGATTACATATTGTTCATTATCCTTGAATTATTTTATTTGAAATAAAAAGACAGCCACGCTCATGAATGTCAAAATGACGTTTTTTTGTACAACTTCTTAGTCCCCGCTTTCTTTACGTCATTTTAAAATTGTCAGATTAGTGGAATACACACTGTTTTGCATGTAATTAACTTACCCTATCTTAATCTGACGCGCTCGAAAAATTTGGATATATTTTTGTTTATTGCGATCGGCCCTGTATGCAGGGCCCATATTTAGTGGAGTTACAAGGTATCCTCTGCTACATTAATCTGCCGCGCTGTAGAAAATATCGAAATCCCTCTTGGGCTCCACTACCATTAGTTATTATTTATTTTTATAAAAAGAAAAAACTTACTAATTAATGTATACATGTTTATAAAACAAAATTCTACAGGTGAGTCTCCCGGTGGCGCAGTGAACAGAGAGCCTTGGTCTCGGAAGTCGCTGATTCAATCCCCAGCCGGGAAGACATCTTTAGATAGTAGTTATTTAAGAAAATAACGTCCGTGATGGCACGACCGCGTTGTCTAAAAGGTGCTGTAAAATGCAAATACTACATGTTTCAGAGCTTGGACAAAAACAGGGGAAAGATGGGTTAAACATCTAATATCCCGACCACCACGGTGCTGTGTTACTTCCAACTAGACAGCATAAGCCTTCGTGAGTTGTTACAAAAGATAAAAAAACTATCTTTGTAATAACCCACGAAGCCTCATGCCTAAGTACTGTAGTACAGTGGGTGTCGGGTTATTAGATGTTTAACCCATGATTTCCTTGTTTCGTCAAAGTTGTCTAAACTCTTTTACCTTTAGACAATCCCACAGGCGTTATTTTTAACTAACTATCACCAAAAAATATCTTCCCGGCTGTTTCTTATTATTAATTGAGTAGGGTACAATGCACTTCTAAGACAGTAAATAATACTGTAATATAATTATACGTTTAATACATTATTACAAATATTGTACAGTGTGGACGTAAATAGTCCCAGCCCCTGCTGCTGCAATTTTTGTACCCTTAATTTTTCCTTTATAAAATTTGAATACAACAGATGGGAGGATATAAAGTAGTTTTTGACGTAAAAACGATAGTTGCAACAATCAAGATGGCGGATGGGCGCCATCTTGGGAAAATAAATTAAATGGAAAGGGTGGTCTTGTGGCACATCATTTTCCTGACGAGAACTTTATAACCCTAGAATTTAAATTCAATTATCTTCACCTACTACATAATGGCGGTACTTTATAAAAATGTAATACAATTACAATTTATATTGCCAGAATTTTTACATAAAAGACTGTGTTTTTATGCGTTCTATACAATAGAGGCGACAAATAAATGTAAATTTCTTAATAATTACATTTTAAGGACCTAATTATTATTTGATGTTATTCAATTTGTTTTTTTACTAAAAGAAAATGGTGCTAATTTCTATTAACTGTTTTGTTTTGGCAAATTCACCAAGCTATAAAAAAAAGTTTAAAAAGTATATTTGCAATGTTTTGCTATTTTGTAGCATTAGATGTAGATTAAGGGTATGATACGTAAAATTAAAATTATTTGCAAAACTTCTAAATACAGATCATTTTGACCCTGCAAGAATTACCTACGATAACTGTTTTGAACCTTGGATTTCGGCAATAGGACAAAAAAAAGTTGTTAAAAAGTTAATTATAAATGCTTTTAACTTCCAAGATCCTTATGATCCAGAAGTAATTAGTACAACTCGTTAATTATAAAAATTATTTACAGTTTTTTTTATAAAGTAAGCAAAAATAATACTCGAAGTGCAATTTAAAATTTAGACCCCCATAACTTTTTTTTATTTTATCCTACGGAATTAACAAAAATATTAGTTTATTGGGTTAATTCTGTCGTTTTGGAATTATTTATAAAAATTTAAGTATCTTTTAATATATACAGGGTGGGACAAAAAGTATAATATTTTTAAATGTAACACACCGTATATCACCATTAAACAACTTTACAAAAATACCGCATTTGATGTGTCCATCTTTATTAGTTTTGTCCAACAGTCCCTTAAGCTCGAAGCACTGTGTGGCGTTCGCTCCGACGTCCAGATATGTACGGTTGCAGGTCGTTGTAAATAAATCTAGACGGGTAGTAACCTTTATAAGAACTCTTAGTTCTCTTGCCACAAACAAGCTCTACGAGATCTTTAGCTCCTTTATCGTTCTGCTAAAGGCTTCTGATCTAAAGAATTAAAAAATATATTTTTTATAACTATTTTCATTAAAGTATCAAGCAACAATGCAATTATGTGACATTAAAAACGTATAAAAGAGAAATAACAAATATTCAGTTTTTTTTTATATAGAGTTTGCGATATTTGCAAATATATTATTATAACTTTTTATTTGCAATTTAATACGCTAGTAACAAAAACAAGCAGTAAAATAGACTTTGTTAAATAAAATTTTAAAAATTTTGTTAGTTCGCAATGTATTCAAAAAGCACATCAAAAGTATTTAATTACCCAAAATTTTCAATGTAATATTTGAATGTGTATTTTTTAAATGAAAAAAAATAAAAAACTAGAATTTAAAAAATAGTTCGGTATAATTAAAGAGCTGTAAAAAGTTTATTTAGCAATATATATTATTTAAATACTTTGCCGACAAAAAGTTTTGAAAAATAAAAATTAAACAGACAAATTAAGTTTAAAAATGGTTTTAGTAACACCAAAATCTTAACCCCCATTATCTTTATTTATTTCTAGGTACACGATGTTTTGGTTGGTACGTATGTCCATCTATTTGATGTGGTAAAGTATAGGTTAAAGAAACAAAATGACCACTTATATAATATAATAATATTTTCAAATGGTTATGAATGACTGGTAAATGGCGGCCTTAAGAGAAACACTTTGGTTAAAAAAATTGTTATTTTGGAATTTTATAAAGAATTTAATTTTTAGAATAAGAACCCTTTCCCGTTCCTCTAGAATAAAGACAAGTCTTAAAAGCAAATCCCCCTTGGTGGTTATTAAAATAGGCCCGGCGCGCGGCTGTACTTTCCACCTTTGTATGTGACTGTGTCGATACAAAAAAAAAATATTTTTATTTCTTATCTTTTTATTTTTATTTATTTTTTTGTGAATAATTGATATTTTATCATTAAATTACATATTTCGTAAAAATATCGGCCTTTTTCTTTCAATAAAAGGCATCCTAAAAATTGTAGAGTTAAAAAAATTTAACTTACCCTAGTTTTTTAAAAATATAAATAATTTTGCAAAATTTAGAATTTGTCAATAAAATGAAACAAAATTCACGAAAAAAGTACAAAATAAAATAGCTTAATTTAACACTAGCATCTGGTATTATTGGTGTGGGTCCCATGTCCAGTTCTTAAATATCTTCATTAAAAAAATGTTCACTAAAAGGCAGTTGTTAGCTAGTATGTTAAAAAAATAATAATTTTTCGCTTACAACTAATAATCTATATTTAAATGTGATTAAATAAAATAAAATTTTAAATTGTGTGGACTAAAATGCACTCCTGGACATAACAAAACTTTGTTCAAATTCCATCGTTAATACTTTTTTTACTTTTTGACCGATTTCAATTATCTTTTGGTCAATTTGTAGCCTTATCTATCAAGGTTATTATTTAATATCAGAATTGCAAAAAAATTTTACAAAAATGGGTTGTATACAGGGAAGAACCAAATGTTGCAGTTTGACCCAAATTTACGAACAACCTGTGAAATAAGTTAACGTCACAATTTTTTACTAGTGTATTGGATTTTAAAAGCATCGTTTTCCTTAACATTTTTACCATCAAACTAACTCAACAAACTATAATCTTTTACCAAAAAAATTAAAATTAAGAGAGGTGTAAAATAATAACTTAACAGCCGGTACACAAATTTCATTGTTTTCTTTAAAAATGTGAACTTTTTTAGAAAGAGATACTGATATAAATAAATAAAATGTTAAAGAAGATCGGACTGTAAAATCCAATACTTGGTTAAAAAATTGTAACGTTAAATAAAATTATTCCACTAGGTGTTTAAAAATTTGAGTCAAAATGCAACATTTGTCTCTTTCCTCTCCGTAAAACACCTAATCGTATTACACTTTTGCAATCCACATAATAAATAATAATTTTGATGGAAGAAGTTACAACTAAACCAACACATAAATGAAATTGTTCCAGAAACCAAAAAGATGTTTAAGATTGAACCTAAACCAAATTTTGTTTGTCCAGAAGTATAGTAGTGACAAAAATTAAAAAATAAACGAAAAATCCACTAGTTTAATCTTACCCGGGTTATCCTAGGCATAAATATAGACAAACTTACATACTCACTCATGCATAAAAAGATTCCAATTTGGGGAAAGTTAGTCTATTAGTCCTTTAAGATTAGCCAGTTGAAAAGTTTGTCGGACAGAATTTATATCCTTAACCGAAATACTGATTCGGCTCAAATTAAAAGCTACGAAATCCAAAAATAAAGTTTTATTTTGGCAAGTGTCGATTCAGTTGGCCAATGAATTTATTATTTTTATTATTTATGGATACTTTCTTGGCTCACTTATTTATTGGTGTCAATAAATAAAGGTAAGTGCAGAAGGATTTAAAACATAAACCGGAAATTCGGCCTTATTTTTATTTTTAACAGCGGTAGGTGTATAATTTTTAACAAATTTTTTTAAGATATTCACCCTGTATGTTATTGCAGTTTTACTGTAGTGAAAAAACTGTTTTATTATTATTTTATATAAAATGCCTTTTATAAGGTGCAAAGCTGCTAATGCTAAAGCTCATTAATACTATCATTTGTTTGAATGTGGTAGACAATGATTCTTTATCAGTGATACTAAAGAAATTTTGGACTTCCATTGTCTTTATTTAAAATTATTTACGCAACGTTTTGGGCAGTCCTATCTCTGCCCATTTTTAAGTGTAAACAAAAGTTATTCCTACTGCTACTGGGCTTATATAGTTTGGTTGAGTATCTACCAATGACGGAGCTAAGTGCGATCAAGCATGAGGCTGTTCACTTAGGACGCCAGCATTGAAGCGCTTTAGAAATGGTTTCCAAATAGTGGGTATCTCCACACTTGATTAACTAAAAATATTATTGTTGTTTTCAATAAAGACAGCTTTCTTAAATTTGCGCGCTTTTTTTCAATGAGGTTCTTTGTGAATCACTTAATTATATAGAATCAGCTAAATAACATACCATATAGGCAATGTAAGGAAAAGAGACAATCTAACGTGAATACTTGCATGTATCATTTCTGATTGGATAAGTCACATATCTTCTTTTTTGTTGCTTTATATTAAAGGTACATCAGAAAAGATTATAAGGATAGCCAGCAAATACGGAATCAAAACGGTTTTTAAGTCTGGAACAACTCTTAAGAGCATCTTGACAAAACCAAACCTCAAACATCCAAACAGGAGAAAGAGTGTATCTACCAAGTACCATGTAAATTTGGAGCGTCAAACAGTGGTAAAACAAAACGCTTGTTAAACGTAAGAATTTTAGAACATAAAAATCATACACGGAAAGGCAAAACATCTAAGTCTGGAATCGCTGACCATTGTTGGTCTAACGAACATATAATTAAGTGGTTACAAGTAGGTGTTGTTTACAGGGAACCTCATTTGAAAAAGCGCAAATTTAAAAAAGCTTTATTGAAAACAACAAAAATATTTTTAGTAAACCAAATGTAAAAATACGCACTATTTAAAAACCAGTTTTAAAGCGCTTCAATGCTGGCGTCTTAAGTGAACAGCCTCATGTTTGATCGCACTCAGCTCCGTCATGGATAGGTGCTCAACCAGACTATATAAAACCCAGTAGCAGTAGAAATTAGTTTAGTTTAGACTTGAAAACGGAAGTCCAGAAAACCGACAGGCCAGCATTGAAGCAAGAAACTACTACAATCAAACAATTTCTGAAGCCAAAGACTCCTTCGACAATCGTATTAAAAACAAAGTTCTTTCTTGCTCAAATGGCAGCAAATCTTTCTGGTCCTTTGCGAAAAACATAAGTAGGAATTTTTGTACCAGTTCTTTTCCGCCACTAGCTTTGGAAGATGAAATTGTTTCTACCGCTAAAGGAAAGGCAGAATTATTTGCTAAACAATTTGCTGCCAATTCAACCCTTGACCCTCCCGTAAATCATCCAATTCCAGCGGTTACCCCAGTTCCTCATAAAATGCCCGATATTATTTTTAAGGTAAAACACATTAAGCGTATCCTTTCTTCCCTTAACACCAAGAAATCGTCTGGGCTGGATGGCATACCAGCAATCGTTTTAAAAAAATGTGCTCCAGAACTTGCACCAATCTTAACTCGGCTCTTTCGAATTTCTTACGACACAGGTATCTTTCCGGAAAGCTGGAAAGCTGCACGTGTTCAACCTATTCCCAAGAAAGGATCTAAATCTCTTCCATCTAACTATAGACCAATTTCAATTCTCTCAGTTCTTTGTAAAGTAATGGAAAAACTAATTAATTCACAAATTCTTAAGTACTTAGAAAAACACAAAATTTTTGCATGACAGGCAGTATGGATTTCGCCACAAAAGATCTACAGCAGATCTTCTTTCCTTCGTATCACACTGCTGGAATAAGTCTCTTGAGTTTCTAGGTGAGTCCCAGATCGTTGCTCTTGATATATCCAAAGCTTTTGACCAGGTCTGGCATGCCGCACTTCTTAATAAACTTCCCTCCTATGGTCTTTCAACTAAACTCTGTACTTGGCTCTCTAGTTATCTATCTGATCGTCGTATATCAGTTATTGTGGACGGCCATTCTTCAAGCTTTCACCAAGTAAATGCTGGAGTCCCTCAGGGCTCAGTTCTGGCACCAACATTGTTTCTTCTTCACATCAACGACCTTCTCTCGTCCACAACTAATTCCATTCATAGTTTCGCCGACGATAGTACCCTTCACTCCAGTTTTCAGGTTCCTAAACCCATTACTAAACCTGACTTGGAAAACAAACGCAGAGCGATGCAGATATCTCTTTCGCAGGATCTTAATTTAATATTGGATTGGGGCGCTAAAAATCTCGTCCATTTTAATGCATCCAAAACACAATCATGTTCCTTGTCGCGAAAAGAGTCATCAAATACTCATCCTCTACTTATGAGCGGCCAAGTTTTACAGAGCAAAGACACCTTTAATCTTGTGGGCGTCACATTTGAAAGTAACCTTAACTGGCATAAACACATTGTATCTATAGCCACGGCAGCTTCAAAAAGCTTGGATTTCTCTTTCGAGCCAAAAGTATTTTCCCCTTCTAATTTATACACTTTATATGTGTCCCAAATCCGACCTCCCTTGGAATATTGTTCTCATATCTGGGGCATGGCGTCCCCCACAACCCTAAGCATTCTTGATTCTATTCAAAGAAGAGCTATTCGTCTCATTAATGATCCTTCACTTACAGAAAGGCTTCCCTCTCTTGCACATCGTCGGGCTGTGGGGATTTATCGCTTTTTATAGGTACTTCCATGGCTTCTGCTCTGAAGAATTGTCAGTATAGTTCCTCCACTTACGGTTCCCAACAGAGAAACTCGTGGTTCCGCGCGTATGCATCCCTATACGGTCCAACTGGACGGGCCCCGAACTTCCCACTTTGTTCGTTCTTTTATCCCTAGAGTTTCTAGGTTGTGGAACCTGCTGCCCGCGGAGGTCTTTCCTTCCCCCAAATCTTCAAGTATTTAAGTCCCGTGTCAACAAACTCCCTCTTACCTCGCTTAAGACACCCACGGTACGTTGGTGTTGTGTAAATAATTGTTAATAAAGGCAATGGAAGTCCGAAATTCCTTTAGTATCAATACTATCATTGTCTTCAAAAAATCTCACGGTGATAAATCTGAATTATAAGGTGTATGTATATTGGAAGGTTGCTTTTTTAAAAGCTATTGGTGGGCAACCTGGCGTTATTATGAAGAAATATTGGTAAGAACCTTTTTTTCAGGGTCTGATTGTATCGGTAGCACTAGTCAGTGATCCTACCTAGCAAGCAAGGCAACCCTGATTTGATCCTCGGATCTGAAGAGATATATATGGGGTATTCCAACTGTATTTATTTACGAAATGCTTTAAAAACAGAATATGCATTGTCAAGTAGATTTTCTTCTAAATGGATCACTCTGTATATTGTGACAAAAATTATAGAAGTTTTATGGTAAAACACGTTGCTTACAATACCTTTTAATGTTATGGAATAAACATACTCCTAATTATACTTTTTATGGAAGAATTGTTTTGCGTACCGCAAGCACTATTTAAAAAAAAATTGGGTTTGCCCCGGTCTACAGTTTGTCAGTAAATTAACATTAAACAAATTAGTTCGCGACGGCGTTCGCTCCAACTCCGGGTATGTACGGTTGC
The DNA here is from genome assembly GCA_014170235.1 of Listronotus bonariensis. Classification (NCBI taxonomy): domain Eukaryota; kingdom Metazoa; phylum Arthropoda; class Insecta; order Coleoptera; family Curculionidae; genus Listronotus; species Listronotus bonariensis. The sequence goes on from JACEGR010002793.1 coordinate 115,048, forward strand.
AGGTCGTTGTATACAAATCTAACGGGGCAGTCGTAGCGATTCGCGACGAGGTTGCGTTTTACTTTGTGTTATAACTTAAAAATAAAAATTAATAGAAGAAAATATTGTAAAGCCACTAAATTCTACGTGAACATCCATAAATCTTTATCCGCCTATATTTCTTTTCTATCTCTAATATTAAGCGAGTTACAAGTGTCTGGCCAAATTGACAAAATTTCAAAAAAAAAATCCGTATCTTTAAAACAAATCAAGTTAGCCATGATTTACTTTTACCACCTAATTTGTGTAAGGTCAATAAAAAGGCGCCTGACTGTATAATTCGGACTTTGACAGGAACGAAAACATTGGTTTTCATGTTTACAATCAAAAATTAAAACTGTTTTGTTGTACACAAGAAAGAAGAATAAAAATGACAGTGGTTTTTTTGTTTTTACGAAAACAAACTATATATTTTATTTTACCCAAAAAAGAAACAAAAGTCATAAATCCTAATCGAAACCGAATGACACTTAAGTACAGTCGGGTTACCTTGTTGGAAAATAAAACCATCTGTTTTATATATTCGATTTGCCATAATTTCCCAAAGTCTGAATCGGACACCTTTAATATAAATAGTAACTGACCGTTTTCTCTTCCATTTACGTTTGTTGGTCTGTGTAGTTGCTAAAAGAAAATTTTATTTTTTAAATATAAGCTTTTTATTTGACCTAGAGAAACAATAAAATAATATTATTAAAAAAACATTAGTTATTTTAAAAGTACCGGGTGTTACCCCTTTAGGGTTTTGATTTTTATTTTTGTTGGTGGAAATCATTAAAAATTTTTGTTGTATTAATTAGGTAGTTTTTGAATCAGTATTAGGATTTATATTTTCTCTTATAGTATACAAGCTACGGCAAAAAGTATAATTAGTTTAATTGTTTATTGAAACACCCTGTATAATAGACTAATTTTAAAAAATCAACTATTTTTTGTTTCCTAATTATATCGAAAATATTGTGGTTATTAATATAATAAAGAAAAATCCTGTGAAATAGTTTCCGATATTATTAACATGGAAAAGCTTGTTTTTTTTTAAGTTTAGAATTTTATTCCTTGGTTTGTCAAAAAGGCTGGACCTAATCCTTCTCTTGTATAAAATTAAACGCTCTAAAAAAATCTCTCCTATATTTTTTTTTCGATAAACCGACGCGTTTCTTTTTAGTTTTTGACGAAACTATAAATTCATGAAGATATGCGTCTTTGAAGTGGAAGGAGAAAAAAGGCCATGTTTTCGTTGCCATGATTTCTACCCTCATGGTGATTTGAAAAATTAATAGTTTAAAGATTCTTGATTAGTACGAATGTTGTTATCGCATAAACCAATAAACCTAAAAAAAAATATAAAGTAGCGGCACCTCAAAAATACAGGTCGAGTGTTTCACTCCTTTTTGAGTTTTAGGTGGTTTACGCGATAAAAAGATATTAAACGAATATTTCCGTCAAATTTCCAGTAAATCGGTTAATTAACACTAGAGATATCGTGGTGACAGTATCGCAAAAGTAGTTTCGAGAAGAATGTGTTAAAAGTTTTACGTTAAGTTTCAGGCAGAGTAACCGATAGACGCCATCTCAGTTCTATACATGTGTAGTATACTAGAAGTATTATGGAATGAAGGAGAGAGAGTTCTTCATACGGATAGCGCGTTCCCAAACCGCCTATTGTACAGTCGTTCTTTTAAACCGGTGTAGTTTCCATGTCACTAAAACGGCTTTATTTTGAAAATGATTCAAATTTTGAAAAATACCTAAGCTATCGAATTATGAAAAAAAAATGTCGACTAAGTATTTCATATTTTTTTAGATTAGAATACCCTCTTAAAAAGATCGTTTAAGTGCTTCACAAAAATATTTTATTTAATAAATGGTGTCCCAGAATATGTGAGCAATCTTTCAATTTTACACTAAAAAAAAGACAAGTTCCCATAATACATTTTTCTTAAGCCCCTATTTACTGAGATATGTGCCTTTAAAGGACGCCGCTAAAAATATGTTTTTCTTAAAGACCTTTTATAGTACTTGATATAAATTAAAAAAATTAATATGATAAATATTGGTAAGTACTCCTTAAAATAGTTTGCTTAAAAATCATTTGCATTTGTTAGGTTGCCAGGAGCGGACTAACCCTTACACAATAGTGCTAGATATTTTTACACCTTGTATAATAATTTCTATCACTATATATTACAGAGCCCTGATAATGATTTAAAAACTAATCGAAACGTCAGCAATAAGAAAAATAGTTTCTCTTAGGATATAACGACCCCTATACTAACCATACAACCTTAGCAATAAAGTTAGTATTTTTGTATAGCTTAAACCCTTAGTCAAAAAATGTCCTTGTTTTATATCGATAAATTAAAGCATAAAAAACAACTTTTGCTAAAATACCTAGGTTTGTAATAAATTATTTTGTATGTCCGTTCGACATTGGCTTTCTTCAATTGTATGCATTTTATAACTATAATTATTCTTGTATATTTTGGTGATACAATTGAAAATGAAAGAAAAGCGATTCCGTATAGTTAAAAATGAAATACATCTACACGTGTTTGTTCCTATGTACCAAACTAACATTATTTGTATGATAGAACTTAGATAAAATTATTATAATATATAATCTATTTGCATTTTTCCACGAGCATATTGCCAATTAAATGCATATTGTAACCAAAGTTTTCAATTTCGTCGCCGAATTTTAATCAAATTTTGGAACTTCGCGTTTGTTCTAAGGAAGACATTGAAGTGCATTAGACTCTCCTATTAAAATTAACTTAAACACAATACCGAAATACCTCTACACCTAATTATCTTATGGCTTTCACCTAAAAGCTTTTTAGTCTTTCTTCCCTTTGAAGCTTTATTAAACCGCCTTGAACTTCTAATTATCAACTACAATTCTTTTTGTGATACTTTTCTTTTGTCTTTTTATTGGCCTGTAGACACTCAGAATATTAGCAAAACAGATAGATTTATTTAAATTAAAATTCTTTGGGGACTATGTACCACTTGGTACGATTAGCTTTTTGCAATAACTGTTAGGCAACAGCGCACAAGTGGTTATAAAACAGTAATCTGTATTTTTGCAGACGAAATAAAAAGTCATAAATAACCTTAAATAGTCAATTGTTTATAAAAAATCGACATTAAAAAAACTCCGATTAGGCACGATTTCTTTATGTTTTTAAATTGCTGCATAAATTTAATTAAAACCTACCAACGGTTTTCGAACTACAGGGTTTACCAGTTCAAAAAATGGAGTTCTGAGAAAAACGGATTTAAAGTTTTATACTTAATTTACGGAAAGTAATACGTATTATTTATTTACCTATAGTAAGTCACCTATTTCATGGCCATATACGAGTAATAGTTTATTTATTTAATGTTGCCTGTATACAAGATAAGTGGAAGCCCATCTATTTAGCAGACCAAAATGTGAAATTTCAAAACTGGTTTTGAAATAAAACATATGTAGCACCCTAATCTAAACACTTAGAGCTCATTTAATGGTATAAAAATTGGTCAAGGTAGGTCAAAAGGTCGCAGTGATTGGACAGAGGTTAAAGGGAATATACAGGGGTTTTACACTATTAAATATATATGTATATATGTATATATATATATATATATATATATATATATATATATATATATATATATATATATATATATATATATATATCCTAAATTTAGTGGGGATGCGGTCCTGTTTACGGCTGTACAGAGGACCTCACTAACAATGTCGTTACAAACATTACCGACACGAACCCAAGAACCCAATATAATAATAACATAAGTTTAAATAACACACAAGAAACAACTACTTTTTATTATTCTCTTCCATACATGGATAACTTGACTTATCTTCTTACCAATGTATTTAAATATTTTGACATAAAAATAGCAAAAAAACAAATCAAAACTGTCTCTTAAATTTTTACTAAAACCCCAGTTAAGCTAAATGAGAATTCTAATATTGTATATAAAATACCGTGTCTCAACTGCAATTTGGTGTACATAGGCCAAACTTCGAGACAATTAAAAGGTAGAATTACTTTCCATAAAAGTGATTGGAACCGTAATATAAGAACAAGTGCACTGTCTGAGCACGTTATAGACAAAAGTCACCTTATGAATTGGAATGGAGTGGAGATTTTGGATAGAGTTACCTCTTATCATAAACGTATTTTCACTGAAATGGTTAGTTCTGGTTACACCAAGAACCTTTAGCCATGAATAAAAGAAGCGATATCCAAAACCTTAGTTCCATCTATACACATTTACTGAAGCTGGAGAGAGAAAAGTTTTTATCACTTCTGGATGCACCTGCACCAGATGAATAACACCCTTCTATTGTTAACAATTCATTATATTGTTTCAGGTTCTCTGTTTTTCTTTTTTTTCTTTTCTTCACAGTT